>CM044957.1:27866241-28151395 GCA_024516035.1 Bactericera cockerelli | reverse complement strand
TTCAAAAAATCCAAAAAGCTTAATTATTCATGAGCTCTTCATTTCTATTTGGACATCATGGAACAATATCGTTTGTTTTTACTCATAGCTTCAACAATCAGCGTGTGACATGTCCTCATAATCACTTTTGCTTATTAAGTATTGGAAGTTATTAATCTCGTTGTTCTAATATAGAAATCAAATTGGTTATTCTTGTCGTATAATATGTATATCTGGCACGAGGGAGTTGCACTATCATCTCGATTGTCATACTTATTGGCACACTCACACATAGCATGCATTAAGAAGTATCGGGTAGACTGGGTGGCTCTACAGGAAAGTTTCTCTCTTTGGGTTTTTGATTTAATAATTAACTTCTGAAATTAAATCTGGTGACCAAATCATTTTTATTAAGTCAAAATCATTAAAGATTTTGTAATCATTAATTAATACCTGACAATTGTAAAAAATGGAATCAACCAAACTTTTAAATATCGCCCATTGAGGTAGAACTTCTTATTTTGTCGCAATTAAATAATAGCAAATTTCTAATAAGTATTACTGGTAGTACCTAGATATGAGGGATCGTGCATTTAGTAGCATTACTAGTCTGGTAAACGTTTTAATGTACTTTCCTTTCTATAGGATAAGGAAAGTAAAAATGTAGAATTCATGAGTTAGCAGGTATCTGAACAAATCGATAGATTTTTCTTTTATTTATTTCAGAATTCTACCACATCATCAAAGGCATCTTTTACTATCAAATAAATATACAAGTTTGCTTGCCACCCCGTAGGTACTAATAGACTAATATAAACATACTCTGCTAGAGACACTTTCTCTTAATTGTCTTGCTATCCTGGCAGGGAGTCTTGCTGAAGCCCTAGGAGGCCTATAGAGCCATGGGAGGATAAATACTGTAAAGCTATTTGTTTTGCAACTCAGATCTTTATTAGCAATGTAATTCAGAGCATTATGTCAATTTAGATTTATCTCTTTTTCTACTTCTATCTCACTACAATAAACATGATAATTACTACCTATGCTAAGTAGGTATATTGAATTTTATTAAATATCTATGTAAATTCATCTCCTTCAAAGTAAAGCCAATTATTTCAACTTTATTTATCTTTAGATATTATTATGTTGATATCTGTTTATTTTTTTTATACTAGAATTGGGGTAGAATCTTTATTCTAGTCAGGAACTGACAATGTGTGGGGGTTCAAATGTTTTCATCAGATCTTCATTATTCCCCTGGTTCCCCTCTACTCAGGACGAGTGTGTCTGGAACCATTTGTTACATTACTTCATCTGGTGCAGAATTAACTGACAATCAGCAAAGTCCACTTGAACCAAGAAGTTCTCCTCATTCTCACAAAGCTCACTCAAAACACGTAACTCACGTAGGTACCTCTTAGTTTTAAAACTTGAAATGGAAGTAGGAAAACTAATGCATTTCTCTGTCCCTATGTGTGTCTTTCTCCATTCCACCTCTCTCCGTCTTTCTCTCCCCTCCCTCTTAATCTTTATGATCTCTCTCTTTCTCTCTTTTCTTACTAGAGAAGAATTTCAAATCTCAAGTGACAGACGGGAGCAGGTTTTCAAATCTAGGAAATATCTGACGTGGTGATGCGGTGTCCAGGAAGTTCACGTCTAGTAGTCTGGTTCATCTGACTATACGATTTTTTTTTAAAAAGATGAGTGTTTCACAGCCATGAAACAAGAGCTACGGTAGACGCTTGTGGTCTGTGTTGTATCTTGCCCATTCCGTAGTAAGGCATACTACGGGATGGGCAAGTAAATCATACTACGTGATCCTTCTGATGGGCTAGAAGTGACACACTACTTCCCATTAAAGTGCCAGGTCAACACGAGCACACCGGAAGGTATTCCTTACAAACAACTGAAACCAAATTTGGAATACAATTTTTTGTCGGTGCGGGGGTTCGAATCCGGGACCTTCCGCATGGCAAGCGAGTGTTTAACCACTGAGCTATTGGTGTTCAATATACGAGTTATGTCGTACATAAAAGGGATAAATAAATACCTATTCCTGATTAATTTTTATTTCATCTATCAGAGGAAAGTCACTTAAATCAAAAAGTAGTGATATCTCCCCAAACAAAACACTTCGTGTAAAAATATTCGTCAATTTTCTTTGCTTGAAGGCATTATTAGATTTCGTAAAAATTAGAAATTAACATAAAGACATTTTCATGTCCATACTCATTAATACACAGACCTATGACCTTATAATAATTTATCAGATTACAATTACTTACCTAGATATCTCATGGAACTTTATGGAGGAGATGAGTATTATCTACCCTGGTCAACTGTAATACCTACCTACTCTTTTTGTTGACCTCCGTCTGAATGCATTGTACATATTATACTGCTAAATTTAATGATATAAGTACTTTTGGAACACCGTACTCCTAGGAAACTTCCTAAATCTAATGATATAGGTACTTTTGGAACACCGAACCCCTAAGAAACTTCCTAAACTAATGATATAAGTACTTTTAGAACACCGTACCCCTAGGAAACTTCCTAAATCTAATTATATAGGTACTTTTGGAACACCGTACCCCTAAGAAACTTCCTAAATCTAATGATATAAGTACTTTTAGAACACCGTACCCCTAGGAAACTTCCTAAATCTAATGATATATGTACTTTTGGAACACCGTACCCCTAGGAAACTTCGTAAGCTGCAACTTCAGTTGTGTCAGGACGGGACGTGCTGTCTACTTAGTGTCGAAGAAAATTATCAAGTCCAGGCTTCCCCTGAGAGGTGTCCTTTTCCATTGAATCAGAAGACTGTACACATAGAGTACATGCATCAGTGTATGTGGGATGTTTGCTAAGTTGAAAGCTCCAAAGTTTGGAACCATGCATTCCTACTCGGGTGGCCTAAAAGCCAATATTTTTCATACCAACATCGGCGACAACACAACATGAGTAGACTATACTTGTCACATCAGTGATAGCATGCAGCAATGCGTGATATTTTGGACTGGAATAGATATATCATACAAAGATATCAAAAATTCATACCCCAATTACCTATATTCAGGCGTTCGACTAAAAATACATGCACACATCAGATGGTTAGGTATACTGTGACATTTAGGACTCGGAGGTTTGTGAAAGACATTTTCAGTGTTCTACAAAGGCTATCCCTTCGGACTCAGTGTTTTTTTTCTCTCTCTCTCTCTCTCTCTCTCTCTCTCTCTCTCTCTCTCTCACTCACTCACTCAATCTCTCTCTCTCTCTTTCTGCCTATCCGCCTTATCACGCACTCATCATTATTAAAGTGTATGTTTGTATTGATTGAAAAGGACAGGCCGAGACTATTGAAGCAGTGGATGTGTGACAAAGA
Organism: Bactericera cockerelli; assembly: GCA_024516035.1. NCBI lineage: Eukaryota > Metazoa > Arthropoda > Insecta > Hemiptera > Triozidae > Bactericera > Bactericera cockerelli. Next base: position 28,148,028 of record CM044957.1, on the reverse strand, counting down.
GAGAAAAGTCAAAGGAAGTTTATTGAAGTGAACCGGGAAGATGTGGTGAGGAGATAGCTAACCAAAAATATCACTTTTTTACTGAAGATTGCACGTTCAAAAAACAAGTTCTAGAAATCTAGATGAATCATTGAGATGAAAGAACTTCAAGTAAGACGTAAAAATCTTTTACGTTAATAAGATTGGTGCCCAAAGTGGCAAGATTTTTTTGTGTTAGAAATAGAAAACTAGATGTAATGTAATAATGTGTAATCCTTTTTAAAACCCACCTATTCATTCATCTGAAAATAACAGAATACATCTTCAATTCCTAGAACAGCTAGAAATATTTTGGTAAACCCTCACCGTAAACTCCCTCCTTGAACCCACACACAAACCCAAAAAGTTATTTCCCATGCAGGCAAAAACATCCTGCATTTCCTGCGGTGGCTTACGCTTTCCCTTCACGAGGAAGCGCACCAAAACTTTCAACTTTCCCGGCCAAAACAGAAAAGAGGAAGCCAATATTAAGAAAGGTGGATAGATATACCCACCCAGATACATAAAAGAGAGGAGAAAAGGAGATCCATGGATGAGTAAGTGACAGCAAAAGCAAAAATGCAAAAGCGGGAAAGAAAAGTTAGAAAGGTGGATAAGAGAAAATCAAGATGAAGAGAAAGAGTGAGTGGAGAGTTGAATTTAATTGGGGAAAATCTTAATTATTTTTACAAAAATATATCGTGTCTTTTGAATTTTAAACTGAAGATGGCGAATAAAATTCGCCATAAAATGAAAAAGAAAGTGAGTGACGCATTAAAAAAAAAAGAAAACCAGAGAAAGAAAAAAAAAAAAGCAAATATAAAGAGGAAAATAAAATTATAGGCCAAAGAGGTTTTCGAGAAAAAGACGCAAAAAGATTCAAGTTAGAGAAGAAAAAAGAATATAGGATAAGGAAAGTGAAAAGAGAAGAGGAAAAGCTAGAAAAAAAAAAGAAGAAGAAAATTCTAGAGATAAAGACGGCTGCTCCAGGCTACTTACAGGGAAGGGAGGAAGGAGGGAAAAGGCTCGCAGTTCTTCCCCTCCTTGTAGTGATGGAAGAACAGACTGCGAGCACCCCCTCCTACTACAAGGAGGGGGTGCCCGCAGTTTGTTCTCCCATCAATACAAGAAGGGGGTGCTCGCAGTCTGTTCTTCCATCACTACAAGGAGGGGGTGCTCGCAGTCTGTTCTTCCATCACTACAAGGAGGGGGTCTTGCAGTCTGTTCTTCCATCACTACAAGAAGGAGGGGGTTCTTGCAGTCTGTTCTTCCATCACTACAAGGAGGGGGTGCTCGCAGTCTGTTCTTCCATCACTACAAGGAGGGGTGCTCGCAGTCTGTTCTTCCATCACTATAAGGAGGGGGTGCCTACAGTCTGTTCCTCCATCACTAGAAGGTGAGTGTGCTCGCAGTCTATTCTTCCATCACTATAAGGAGGGGTGCCTACAGTCTGTTCCTCCATCAATACAAGGAGGGGGTGCTCGCAGTCTGTTCTTCCATCACTACAAGGAGGGGGTGCTGGCAGTCTCTTCTCCCATCACAACAAGTAGGGGGTGCTCGCAGTCTGTTCTTCCATCACTACAAGGAGGGGGTGCTCGCAGTCTGTTCTTCCATCACTACAAGGGGGGGTGCTCGCAGTTTGTTCTTCCATCAATACAAGGAGGGGGTGCTCGCAGTCTGTTGTTCCATCACTACAAGGAGGGGGTGCTCGCAGTCTGTTCTTCCATCACTACAAGGAGGGGGTGCTGGCAGTCTCTTCTCCCATCACTACAAGGAGGGGGTGCTCGCAGTCTGTTGTTTCATCACTACAAGGAGGGGGTGCTCGCAGTTTGTTCTTCCATCAATACAAGGAGGGGTGCTTGTAGTCTGTTGTTCCATCACTACAAGGAGGGGGTGCCCGCAGTCTGTTCTCCCAGCAATGCAGGTGGCGCAAACTATGAAGTTTGAAAAATAGATTGGGGTTCCTGCGAGGAAAAGACGAGCAGAGGAACGCAGAAAGGAATACAAGTGTTTCAGAGGAGGTGAAGTATGCCTACCATCTGATGGGCAAAAAGTGACACCATACTTCACATTTAGGTGCTGCGTCAACACGAGCGCACCGGAAGGTATATATTACAAACAACTATAACCAAATTTTCAATACAATTTTTGTCGGCTTGGGGTATCCAACCCGGGACCTTCCACATTGCAACTCCAAGAGAATTTTGTCGAAAAAGTAATTGGTGGAGTAAATCTTGGCTTTAATTTAAAAATATCGAAAAAATATGGGAATCGAACTATAAAAATGTAAAGGTAAACGCCATATTCAATCAAAATAAGTTTAAAATGTCATTGTTGGAGCTCCCTAGGGTTAAATTAAGTGCTTTAAACAAAAAAATGTTGCTGTTCTTGGAGCGTATATCTGAAAAACAACTAGAATTTTTTCAATGTAGACCAGAATAAAAATTTCCCCAAAATTTATTATCTTCAATTGTACTACAAGCATACAAAGCTTATACAAAAATGTGGCGTTCTTGAGATATAATTGAAAATCCGAAAAAGAGATCTCTTTTTACCGCCTTTGAACCACCTTTACCCCCCCCCCCCCCCCCCCAACTCGGTTTTCTCGCATCCTTGACGTTTACCAACTCACCCTCCTGAACAAGTACCTATATTCGAAGGAATTGGCTGCGTCGCCTCTCACGCACTCTACACGATCTTTTAAGTCATTTGTTCATCAGACTAATGGTTTTTTGTACCATATTCGTCCATTGTAAAATGTTGGTAGAGCATCAAGCACTCTGTTCCTGTCCTGAGGGGCGGGGTGGGAGATGCTGCTGTGTCAGACTAATCTGCCTGACCTATATTGGGTCGGGAGTGTGAGGGCTAGACATCAGACGACCTGCATTTACTCAAGTAGGAAATCAATACAGATGCGAGGAGTAGGTCGTTTCGGCTGTTCCCTCCCCCACCTAATCCGACCCTCTCCATGCCATTCCCTCCCATGCACTCTGCCTCCTTCTCGTGTTCCGAACTTCGCTCCCATGCACTCTACCTCTCCCATGATCCTCTCCTACTCACTCCACCTATATGCTTCCCCCTCTACAATCTCCACAGGTCCCATCCCTCCCAATCTCTCCCTCATCCATCCCACGACAAATTTAACAGTGGAACGCGGGACGCACAAATGGAAGGAACATTTTCTCTCTGCCTTGTGCAGTTTTGCTATTGCGTTTTTCAACCTCCCATCGCGTCTCTCCTTCTTTCCCTGCTTCCTTCTGTTTTTTCTCTCTTCTGCCAAAAGTCGGATGGGAAATCTCTTTTTCTATTTTTCTCTCTGTCTAACTTTCTCGCTCTTTTTTCCTCTTGATTCGGGAATTTTCTGGAAATACAGATTCAAAAGAGCAAGAGGGAGAAGGAAAGAGAAAAATAAAGAGAGAGAGAGAAAAAGATAGAAAGGGAGAGAGTATTCGGCATTCGCCTTTTTGTGTGCCCAGAACATAGGTTGGTTTTGTTGAGTCCTGGAGAGTAGTAGGTGGTTATTTATTTGAGTATACGTACTTACGAGTATGCCGTTAGGTGGTACTCAAATAGAGGTCCATAATATGTTCGAAAATATCAATTGAATCGGGGAGTTCCTGGAAATACAGATTCAATTTTTTTAAATTCATTGAAAACTGTAGCTCCCGGAAATAAATCAATATTTTTTAAAATATGCCTTTTTAACACACTATAACATTCTAAGTAATTACCAATACTACCATCAATTTTCATTTTCTGTCCACATTGCAATGGAAGATTTAAAAAAAAAGGTCTTGCCCGTCACATAGGTGCACATAAAAGTTTGAATCAAGATATGAGTCAAGTACCTATCCATTATCCAATGACAATTAGTATTCATGCAATCTTTATTTTTTTGACAAATGGTCTTGACATACAATTTATTATGAATGACCTGTCATAAAAAAAATTAAATTAATTTAACTATTAGAAATTTGAAGTAAGGGGAAAAAGATGAGTTTATGATTATTCAAATTTACTAGGTATGTTATTGTTATTTTTGTATAAAAAAAAAAAAATTTGTTCTTTACATCCTCCTAGTCTGATATACATAATATATGATTACATATAATATTAGGATCAGAATGTTCCTAATCATATAGACACATTTTTCTTTGAAGTACTCGGAAAACCCATGTTAAACTCATCAGTTTTTCATTTTGATTCAGTTTGACATAGCATAATATATGGAAAAAAACACAGTGAAACTCTATGGCAAACAATGCACATTGCCAAATGGTGCTGTTGGAAGGCATTTTGTTCATTTGCGCACAGCTGAAATACAAGATGAATGGAGAAAAAACTTAAAGGATTTTTTTCTGTGTTAATATCTTTCAGAAAGACAAAATGGCCACAACAGGAGTTAACATAAGGCGTTTGTTACAAAGAAGAATGCAAAAGTGGACTGATGGTAATTTCGACGAGTTAATGCAAGAAACAATCAAATGTGAAAGTTGTTTCATGTTTTCACAACCAAAAAAAGATAAAGATCACAAGATCAAAATCTTTACTCGATTGGTACTGCAGGGTAAAATGAGAGACGCGATTACTGACAGAGCGGCAAGAGGAGTTCTAATATTGAATGACAACATTTCAGATGGGTCAACTGTTCTTCAAGCTCTACAAGATAAACACCCAACACAGGATGATCCTGATCCAAACATTTTTTCATCCCCTGATCATCAGTGAAATACGTGAACTTGAGAGATGCTATTGAAATTCATCCAGTACCTGCAATTCTTGGTTGTGACATTGAATATGAGATGTTCACGTTGCCTACAAAATTGGGTGGTTTGGTAATTAAAGATCCTGTTGCAACAGCTGAGAGATCATATGAAATCTCTCTCTAAAAAGACTGTTGTGAAATTGGTTCACAACATAGAAGTGGAGAAGTTGTGAATGTTGAAGAGCACAAGATTAATTTAAAATCAACATTGAATGAAGAGAGATGTTTGGGTGTAGTGAGAGAAAAAGAAAAAAAATGAGCAGTTTTTGTCATCATTACCAGAAAAAAAAACAACAGTTAAGAGAGTAATTCAAGCCACTGGTTGAATGTCATCTCTACGTCTGCAGACCATTATGATTTTTCACCAACTCAATTCTGGGATGCTTTGGCCTTACGATATACACAAGAAATTAGTTTTACCTGAGCATTGTGATGGTTGCAACAAGCTTATGGAATTATGGATGTATGCCACGCTCTAAACTGTAAGAATTGTGTTCTTGTTTAACATGGCCATGATTAGCTCCCAGATGATGGAGCTGAAATGGCGAAACTGCCATCTCCAATAGTTAGTTGTGAGCCAATAAGTGAAGAAAATGGACTGTCAAGCTTTGATTAGCGATTTGAAGATTGTAGGTCAGTTTTTAGATTATCGGATTGTAAATTAAGGCCCAAAATTACATAATAACATTCATAACATACACTGTAGATTTTTAGATATATTTACCAAACAGGGGTAGTATTGTAGAGATGTAGAGTGTACACTGTACAAGTGAACACTTTGTACTATCAGTGCATTGTGTAAGCAGAGTACCTATACACACATATAAGTACTAGTATGAAAGCACCTCAGGCAGGACTAAACATTCTACACAGTGTAGTGGAACAGAGGCTAAATTTTCTGGGCCCTTACACCTCAGAGGTTCCTGGCCCGATGGCCGATGGTGGAATACACAAAAAAAATAAGGGCCGGGAGTATTAGCCAATTGCAAAGCCAATTGGTATACAGCGCGCGATTAGCTCAGTGGTTAAGCACTCGCTTGCCAGCGGAAGGTTTCATAGCTATCAACTTGGACAATGCCAGTACCTATTAGTAACAAATTTTGGTAGAGGCGGTAGAGCCCAATATTAAGACATATAGCTTTTAACTTAGACATTGTGTCAGTATTCATCATAGGTATCACAAGTATAGCTGAGGCTATATCTCTATTAGGAACATAGCTTTCAATATAGACATCTTTCAAGTAAATGATGAAGATGAAGCTTTTCAACAAGGTAGGTAGTACGCATGTCTTCAATAAATTTCATACCCACAGTACAAGCATACGCCGTGAAGGAGGCATAGAATTTTTTCTCCGATAAAATGCCTACCTACACTTTCTCCATCCCCGGCCTACTTCTCTCCTGTGTTGCCGCAGCCTACTTCTTTCCCGCGTGTCCTACCTCTAGTTAGGTCATTGAACCCAGTGGTACAGTTCATGTGCCGCTTATCTAAAAAAAATTCCTTCAGGCCTGATGTGGAAAAAGAGTCCAGGCTCTGATAAAGTTAGGCGTTATGAACATTTCAGTTTTCATTGCTTGAAATTCAGATTAATTAATTTTCTTTTTATGACTTTTGAGGTTAATGCCGTATTGTAAGATGTGTTCTTAGGCTATAGAAACATTGTAAAAGGTCTCTTTTTCTTCGACATTAAATTTCTTAACCAAGGTATTTAAGTAATTATGTATTATTATTTTTTTACTTTCTTTTACCTAGGTATAAGGTATAGAAAGTAGTAGTCATCTTTGCCGAGTGAGTTAGCGCGCTATGCATTGCACGCAGCGGGGCAGGAATTTTTCTGCTCTGTACTTGAATGTTTGGTGTCCACTCATAACTCTTGAGGAAAAATGAGTTACTTGTATGAGTAACGACCAGTGGCGGCATTCCCAGAGTAAAAAGCAATTAATGTAGTAGAATTCGAAAAGTGAAGGAGGCTCTTAATAATGCTGCGCTACCCACAGAACTTGTGAAGAGACTTGTGATTCCCCACAAATAAGATCATACATATACACAGGTATAGAAAGTATTGTTTTCGGTCGGTTTTCCAAACTACTGTTTAGACAAAAGGGTTGGTTTACAAAATATTCAGATGAGAACGATTGAAGATTTTCTATTAACACCACCAAACACATCTCTTTTCCTTCGTCACGTCAGTTTCATTTAACTCTCAATCAAAGAATGTAACTTGGTCTCTTTAAAAATGTTCTACCACAAAAACAAGCAACCAAATGCATTAAATGGAAGCTTTTTTTCTCGTTCGTCTGCCACTCAGTGATTAAGACCTCTCTGATTCTGAGAGTCCGAAATTGGTGCATTCCAATCCACCGGGTCCAGTCTGTGCTTTACCTTCTGCCGCGGTATCGACGTCCTTGAAATTCTAAAAATTGCAACTATTGCTAATTCCACATTAAATATATGAGTTCGAGAAATTCATTATACAGACATGTTATCACGTATACCTACACCTATACATAAAGGTACCTAATAGGCATATCTCTGATATACCTGATGTATAGGGTGTAAGTTCTCTGTGGTTTTTTTTGGGGTGGAGGGAGAGGGGATTAATGTCGCTTCCAATTTTCAATTACATGATCATGTCACGACGTTGGTTTTACCCTCCATTCGTTGGAAACTTACAAATCAGCTACTCGAATTAACTTCACCTATGCTGAGTGGGAATAGCCAGCATCACGAAGGTTCAATTTTGAATGGCCTCTCATCCAAGAGCGAACCTCGCTGGACGTTACTTAACTTCAGTGATAGAATGAGAACTGGTGTATTCAACGTGCCATCGATTCTGACTTATTTCTGGTATGAAGGCTTTTGCGATACAACTGTATCTAATCTTGAATGTATGAATGTATGTAAAACCCAAATCTGTGTGCTTTCACTACAGTAGTCACTTCCTCAGCCAAGTCATTGAAAGAACATAACATCCCATTCAATGCCTTCTGTTGCTTGAAGCTATCCCGGTTTGGTACCCACAGTATCCAACTCTAGTCCGGTTTGTATGACCGCAAGGCAGTACCCTAAGAAACAGGCAACATATATTATTTACTTATCTAGGTTAAAATTGGCATTATTGTCTTTCTTGTTTCGTATTTATTTAAACATTATTTTTTCAAAGTTTTCAGGAGCTATTGATGAGCTACATCAATTTTATACCTAAATATAAAAATACACACATGTAATGTATAAATGTATGCAAGTGAATGAATAATGTATTATGAATAATCTGATGAAAGAGAGTATGATTTCAATACTAATATAAATTAATATAAGCCAAATTATTATTTCTGTAGATGATACATTAGAGCTTTTACAAAAACTTCCTAAGCATGCATGTCGTGGTCCAGATGAGATTTCTCCACTTTTATTTAAATCATGCGCTGAGGCACTTGCTGCTCCACTGACTGTTCTATTTCAACTCTCTCTTAACACAGGCAATTTTCCTGAGGAATGGAAAAAATCTTACATTTCTCCCATTTTTAAATCTGGCGAGAAAGATAATATTAAAAACTACCGCCCTGTATCTATAACCTCTATTATACCTAAACTTTTAGAAAATCTTGTATTTCGCCAACTCTACCCTATTCTCTCAACCATTATAAATGAACATCAACACGGGTTCATAAAAAAACGCTCTACCACCACTAATCTAATATCATATACCGAATATCTTATGACCAACATTGATACCAGAGGTCAAGTTGAAAGTAATTTTAACAGATTTTTCAAAGTGTTTTGATAAAATCAACCATTCTATACTTATATCCAAGCTCAATGCGATTGGAATAAAAGGGAAATTACTGTCATGGTTAGAGAGCTTTCATAGAGGTAGAAAGCAGATTGTGAGAGTCAATGGGCAAAATAAAGAAGCTATTTTCAAGCCTGACTTTTCAGAGGAAATCGAAGTAACATCAGGCTGTATTCAGGGAGGTCATTTGTCGGGCATACTGTTTTTATGCTATATTAATGATATAGTCACTATCTTGCCTCCCAGGGTACACGCCTGGTTGTTTGCTGATGATTTCAAAATAGCCCTCAGAGTCAGTGGACCAGAAGATGCTTCCTTACTTCAGCAGGTACTATGTAGTCTGCATTCCTGGTGTGAGGAGAATATAATGGAACTAAACATAGACAAATGTAAAATTATGCAATTTTACACAATCCAAAATCCCTATCTGTTTAATTACACTATTAACAATATTCCACTGTGTAGAGTCAGTACAATCAAAGATTTAGGAGTCACATTCCAACAGAATTTAAAATTCAATTCTCACTATGAAATCATAAAAAAGAAAGCAATTCGAATGTTAGGATTTCTATATCGACAAACACAAGACTTCACCAAGCCAAGTACACTAAAAACTTTATACTTTGCCTATGTTCGGTCCCACCTAGAATATTGCTCAAGTGTCTGGTCTCCTCAATATAATGTTCATATTTCTTCTATTGAATCTGTTCAAAGAGCTTTTTAAGAATACTCGCATACAAATTGAAAATACAAATATCTAATCATGATTATAATGAAATCATGAAATCCCAAGATATAAAATCACTTGAACATCGAAGAAATATGCTAGACCTAACATTCCTACACAAGATCATTCATAATAAAATAGATACTCCAGACTTACTTGATCAACTCGATTTTCATGTAAAACAATTTAACTCCAGGAATAAAAATACTTTCAAACTTCGTAAGAATAGAACAAACATAGGCGAATTCTCCCCACTCCAGCGAATGCAAAAACTAGGGAACAATATAGCTGAAAAAGTTGATATATTTTTTTGTTGTCAAAATGAATTGTGCGTATGATTTTTGTTTGTATTTTAATGTTGTAATGATGTTTGTATTTTAATATTGTAATAAATGGGAATACATCCCGTCAGTTCTTGTTAAAAAAAAAAAAAAAAAAAAAAAAAAAAAAAAAAAAAATTACTGACATCTCTAATTTTCCCAGGCCTAATGAATATGCATAATTGCATAACTAGGTACTTAATATATATGCACATCCATTCCACGTATGGACATTTTCCCCTTCACCTTTTAGCTGAAAAAACTACAACCAAGTAAAAATTCTCCTTGATTATTTTATTCCATTGAGTAAATAGCTTCTTTGTTAAAAACTCTCTGAATCGCCCAAGTTTTCTCAAAGTTCGCATATTGATAATTTCGATAATTATGTTTAGAGTCGGAAATTCCGAGACGGACAACGAACAAGATAGACACATAGCCAGACAACCAACAGACACAGGCCTAACCGGAATATTTCCCACTAGTGGCGTCAAGACGGGTGTTCGATGTGGCGTCAAGACGGGTGTTTGTCACAGGTGTTCGATGTTTGGATAGAGCGGTTTCCTCAAATATTGCAAACAAATTAATAGACTGCATCCCATAAATATGCGGTCAAACTCAGTCAACATGCTTTTTGGCCGGAGCGCATATATTGACTACAGAAAAGGTCTCGACCTTTTTCACAGCATATTTGTGATCCTTTGTAATTATTATTCTTTATCTCTAGGTGATATCCGTCACTAAAACATAATTATTTGATAGGAGGATCATTATTTAGTCATCACACTATTGTACACTAATACACACACTTTCATACAATCATACATTCACTATTATGTTTGAACCATATTCCCCTATGACCTTGGAATCATAAATGGTCAGTCAAAAAGATCTATCATCTGAATAAGACCGAGATTCATCGAATTAAAAACCAACCATATACTTTCAGTCTTTCATTCTTTTAAAATTGCCAATGAGTATAAATAATAAAAATATTTGTAACTTACTCATAAAAACAAGATTGGTTTTGCTAATCTACTCTCATTTTTCTGCACATATTGCATAGTAAAATTATCATAGTTTACATCCCATAGTTACAGACTCTCCGATCTTAACCCACTAATCAAGCAATCTGTATCCCATCTTAACATTCTTCACCTACTAATCCATCTGATTACTCCCTGTCTTCCCTGACCAAAAACTTTACTTCAATGGCTGATCTACATGTCCAGTTTATCAACTTGTGATAAAGGTTCTTCAAAAAAACTTGGTTGTAATTCTGAACCCAAATTTCTTCCTTGAAAAGTAAATGAAAGCACCGCCACTGTTCTGCCATTGAACCATTGGATAACTATTCACATGAGAAGAGTTATCCAAAACCTGTTATTATGCCTAAAGTACTGCACCGAAGCATAAAGCTGTCTGGTTCCAATTGATATGCCAGCAATGCAATAGATCAAACCCGTTTTCCTTGGGCTTTTCGTCACGGATTTTTTCAATACTAAATTGAAAAGTTTGCGAAGAAATTTGGAGAGAGCATTGCGTATGTTTGTTGAAAATTCCGGGTGCGAAGAAAGAGGAAGCAAAAGTTGACACTTAATTCTTGTTTTATTTGCAACACCTTGCTATTTTTTGTACAAGGTTGATTGCTACAATAATTAGAGTTACATTTGTGTTAGAGAGAGACCCCACCATCTGTGTAAAATTATAAGAGACACAGTAGATTTTAACTTTTTCTTGTAATAATTCAAATAAAATATAAATTAAACATCAGCTATTGTATATACGTAGATTCTATGATAAAAAGAAGATATTTCTGATCAACTGAAGTTAAAGTATTATAATTTCTGACCAAGCTATCTCCTCTCCATGTTTACCTACATATAACGTGGTTGTCCGCTGGTTACTTACTCTATATTTTCAAGACGTGAAATGCTGACATACTGCGACCAAATACGTTTATTTTTTTACTCTAAAGCTCTGTAGTCCTTGAGAGAAAGAAAGAGAGAGAGAGAGAAAGGGAAGTAAAGGGGTTAAGGTTATACAAAGACCGGGCAGAATGGAAAAGCCTGCAATAAAGTAAAATTACGAAGGAGAAAAGAGAGGAAAGAAAATGAAGCATGAGGAATAAGAAGAAAGCAATGGACAGAGAGAAGAGAAGAAATTGAAAGGGAGAGCGACAAAATGAGAGAGAGAGAAAGAGAGAAGGATGGAACAAGAGAAAGAAATCGAGAATTTGAAAGTCAGGCAATCAGGGTCGGCTCGTTAAACTCTGCTGGAGGCGATGCCTGACTTTGCTGACAGCGTCTGGTTTTCTGGTACTCTCTGTGCCATCATAAAAAGCTTTGTTACCTAGTGAAAACCTAAAACAGAGTGGAAACTTTTTTTGAAGTATCTTTTGCTTGGCTCAGCGGGTATACCACCGTATCAAAAACGCATTAGGCTCAAGTTTGAATTTTAGAAAGGTAGAAATTTTTCTACGATAAAATTTGGAAGGGTGAACTCAAAATGTTTACGAACAGCAGCGGCAGAAAAGACTAATATCATCATATTATTATTATTTTCTACTGTGTAGTTAGGTATAGATACCAAAGGTATAGTGCCAAAACCAACCAACCTCAACCATGAGGTTGAACAACGTCGATCCTGCTCAAGCGGGATAAGACAGAGTTAAAGAAGAAGAAGTTAGGTATAGATAGGTAGGTAGGTAAGTATATCCCTGAATCCATCTTCTTGTTCTTAGAGTTCGATAAAATCATACGTCTCCACTGACCCCGTGGGTTTGATATAGTGATGTTACCATGCCTGCTAAAATAATTCATGTTTGAATAAAGGTCTATGGGTACAGACATGAAGGGCAGTACAAGGAGGATAGAGAGACAGAAGGAACGGAATAAAGGTGTGGGGCAGGGTGGGCTTTAAAAAATTTCAGCCTACCCAACATTTAGGTCGATAAATTTTAGGCCTGAATTTTTCCGCTCTCTCGTCTATGGTATTTCTTGCTGATGTGTGCCTTACTGCTTAAATCCTTTTCGCAGGCTGTATAGGTAGATATGTAAGCACTTACTTGCCGGGTCAGGCAATATCCACCATCGCAGATTCACTGGATGATAATCTGCCTAATAATTAACCATACCCTTGTGCGCTAGTCTTATGTAGGCACCCCATGTATTAAGATTGTATTATGCAGTTACAGGATTTAGCCAAAAGGTACGAGCTTTCCACTATAGCTTTCTAAAATAGAATTATATTTTCGTCATGTATTTTTATCTTAATATATAATCATGTATAAACTGTCCCTTTCATTTATGCTTTGATATCAAGGCCTTGTCCCAGCCAGCAGCCTCGGGCAGAACATTGACCTGGCATGTCCACTTCTCATGGACCAGGGAGGGGAAAGCGGAAGAGTGGAGAGGGCCATGTTCCAGGAACAGCTCTTTCGTAAGCTTTGTCAACATGTACTGATATACAGTTTGTCTCATTTTAAGCAAACCAGCGCGATTACTCTGTCCCTGTTGGAAATACAGAAAATTAATTCCTGAGTCATTTTTATAGCTCAAAAGGGGACATATTATGATGACCTTTGCAGATATGTGAAGTTTGTGCTTCAAGGTTATTTCAAGGTCAACTTCAAAATCTTAAAAGGATCGACCTGAATAAAAAAATTCAGGTCGATCCTTTTAAGTTTTATTGCATATTCAAATTTGCTGAATATTTTTTGTATTTCTAACAGGGCTGAGGCCAATGGTTGACTTAAAATGAGACACCCTGTATAGTCTCGCTGGGGGACCTTAAACAGATAAGGTACCAGCTTTTCAGCCCATAAGATTATAACACAAATTGGAGCTCTTAACAGAGTTGGCTTTATAAAAGGATATCTAACAGTAGAATGAGAGATTAGGAGTTTAGGAGTGCCAGAACCAACCAAACTCAGAACGTCAACCATCAGAAAAGGTTGTACAATGCCGACCCTAAGTAGGTTTTGAAAAAGGCAATGTAAAAGAAGGATGAGATACATTGTTTTTTTTTATCATGACGGTATTTCAATCATTGATGAAATTAGCTTCTATTACCTACGGAGTACGGTTGAAGTTGTAGGTAACGGGATTATATACAGGGTGAGCATAAAGTCTCACCCCACCCCCCGTATCTCAAGAATGGCTGAAAATACAAGAAAACGCAAAAACTCGTATTCCTTAATTTTTAGGGGGATTAATTTTCAGCTAAAAAAAAATTGCCTACACGGCCCCAGTCAGGCTGGGCATTAGGCCGGAGTGAAAAAAATAATTTTGGAATTTGAAAACGCCTAATATGTCAAAAGTTGTGATTTCGTGAGTAGATCAATCCCTGAAAGTTTCAAAAATTAAAAAAATGATCTTGAGTCTCCACATTGAGCTTAAAGTTTTTGCTATTTTTGAGTATGCAATTTGAAGGGGCAACATAGGTTTTTACCCTTTATTGACCTCTGACATGAAAACTTTTTATTTTACAAAAAAAGTATGGTATTAAATTGTATTGAGAACAATTTTCTGTGTCATTTGGTATCTAAAACGTCTCTCTATGATGTACAGTTAAAGAGATAGAACACTAATAGTTATGACTCTTGTTGAAAACTTATGAACATTATAATTTTTTGGGCACTCCGCTTCTAAAAAATCATAAAATTATTATTATCTTATATGATAACTAGTATCATATGTAATTAAAGACATTATCAGAAAAAACAAACAATGAAAAGTTTATAAATTTAAGGATCAAAGGTTTTATATTTTCATATGATTATCATTCATTTTATGTATTACCGAAAAAAAAAAAAAAATTGTGCTATAATATTTTCACGGCTCTTTTGTCGAGCACGTATAAATCCGTCTCGGGCAACTTCGCCACAAACAGTTTGTGATGCCTCAATTACCAGCCTGATACGCCTTTCCACAGCTTAAGTGTGGCATGGGAATTTGAGAGTATCGAACTCTGTTTGGGATCGGATGAGGCACATAATTTCCTCATCAGTCAGGTTCAAGGTGGCAGCTGGATCCAGTGGATTTTCCCAACTGATATATGAGGTTGAAGTAGTCATCTGCTTCAAAGTTAAGAGGAGACAATTGGGGCTGGGGACTATAAACATAGAGGAGACCAGCAGTCTGGCTGGGTGACTATAAATAGGGAGTAGACCAGCATTGGCTTGGTTCGGGGGGTCCTTGTCAATTAATAGCCTCCTTGTAAAGGCAGTGGTAGGAGTGCTGAGTCTTTCCTCCATCGTCTGGCTACCATCGTTCTCATTATCTTTATGAAGCTTGCGGGCTTTTAAAATTCTACCCAATGCTAGTTCTCGAACATTAGAGCTCGAATCCTTAATAATAATAATAACACTCTACCACCACCGGGCGAGGTTAGTTCTCAAAGCATTTTCTACCACCTAAACCTCATAGTCTTATTATTATGTGGTCACAAACTCAAATTAATGAGGAAAAGTTCATTCACTGGGTGGGATTCGAACCAACGGATCTCTACGCTACCTGGATTACCAGACTAGTGCGTTAACCACTTGACCACCAGTGCACCTTAGCATTGCAAGAAGTACAAGTTGAAAAGTTATCATATTTGTGTTAATCACTTTCGTGATATTACAACTACTCACACTCGCTTTACTAATTCTACGCTGAAACCGGGACATGAACCACCGACCTCTATGTTACAAGTCCGCAGCCTTACCTATCTATCAAGCTACTGAGGTCGGTTTGCGAGAAGAGTATTTTCAGAGTGAGCGAAATACGCATTTCTCTGTATCACATCAAACATAAGTTTTTGTATTGTATAGGTAAGAAAGAACATTTCTCATTTTAAATAAATACATGGGCCCATGGGTGGATTGAGCTATTTTTTAAATTAAAACCACGACGGGGCAATCATTTTCATTATGTAATCAGCAAGAAGTTGGAGATCTTCGCTGGGAGATGTTGATGTTACATGTTACATGATGTTACATATATTGTAGTCTCAGTACACGATTCGCTGTAGAGTGAGCCATCTTGAGTGCGCCATTTTCCCAACTTTACTTTAACACACATGATAACTTAAAGATCTATCTTTTACATTAAGTGCCTAACGCTGTGTAGGAAAAGAGGGCCAAATCTTAAAAACTTTCAGTAGGGCGTCTGCAAATTTAAAAAGAAAATTAAAGTTATAATTCAAAGATATTAAATCTTTGAATATTAACTATCAATTTGAATACTAACTTTGAATATTAACTTAAACATGTAATATTAAAACTATCAATCAAAACGATTATTATTCTTAGGTAATACTGATATGATATGGGTACTTCACTTCCTACAAAAATTAGTTAGTTATTTTATTTTAACAACCAAGTCAACCTAGAAAAATTTGATCCGTAATATCCGTAGTTAATTTCTAACGAATGCACGAATTTATTTAAACAATCATTTTCACATAGAAAGAAAGAACTGAAAACTAAGTTGCTCAGTTTTGTACTGCTCTAATTACAAAGCTACATATTGGAAACGAGACTGGACAAGAACAAGCGAGAAAATGTCAGTAAGCATTAAATTTATTTTCGCGCATAGTTACCTACATAGATTTTATATACATACATATGACTTGTACTCGTATAATGTAGGAAGATGTCTTAAATAACCAACTAAATATAGTTAACAATGTATATCTTTTATCCTGAAAAAAGTAGGCCTGAGTGGTACCAGCACCTATGATATGGACTAATAACCTACCATATTATTATCATTTTCCGAAGTTTCTGCGGGAGTTACAATCATTTATGTTCTAGCTCATAAATAGTACATCACAGAGAGAAGTTTCAAGGACTTAAAATATAGAAAAAATTGTTTACAACATAATTTTATTCATTATCTTTTTTTGTATAATGAACACTTTTCATGTTAGACGTGCTTCAAGTGCAAAAACCGATGTTGCCCCTTCAAATTGCATACTAAAAAATAACAAAAACTTTAAGCTCAATGTGGAGACTCAAGATCATTTTTTTAATTTTTGAAACTTTCAGGGATTGATCTACTCACAAAACCACAACTTTTGACATATTAGGCGTTTTCAAATTCCAAAATTATTTTTTTACCCCCTGTTTCACTCCGGCCTACTGGGCATGGACCAACTTTAAAATCTTAAATAGAATAGTATGTCTTGTGGCATATTGTTTTAAAGGTCTCATTAAGAGAAGTTCATTACAACAAATTTCAGTGAGCTACAACTTACCGTTCTTGAGATACAGGGTCGGACGTCCTGCGTAATATTCATATATTTTGACCTATAACTCGTTGACCGTAAATTCCAGAAAAATGAAATTTATTGATAATAACTCCTTATGGCAAGAACTTTCGAACAAGTTAAAACTGGATTTGTTTTTACGTTAAATTTTTTCGGACTTTTCGTCCGGGTGGCTGACGAAACCGACCAGAAACTAATATCAATAGAGTATGTCGAGTTATAATTTTTTCGAAAGGGCTTGTCATAAGGAGTTATTATCAACAAATTTCATTTTTCTATAATTTACGGTTAACGAGTTATAGGTCAAAATATATGGATATTACGCAGGACGTTCGACCCTGTATCTCGAGAACGGTAAGTTGTAGCTCACTGAAATTTATTGTAATGAATTTATCTCTATGAGACCTTTAAAACAATATGCCACAAAACATACCATTCTATTTAAGATTTTAAATTTGGACCATGCCCAGCCTGACTGGGGCCGTGTAGGCAAATTTTTTTTGGCTGAAAATCAATCCGCCTAAAAATTAAGGAATACGGGTTTTTGCGTTTTCTCATATTTTTAGCCATTCTTGAGATACGGGGGGTGGGGTGAGACTTTATGCTCACCCTGTATATATTTTTACCCCATTGCCACAAAGTACCTAAGTTTGATTTCTCAAATAAATATGAATAGAAATTAATTATTAACTCTCCAATCCGCCAAGAACTCGTGGATTTTTAATCTAAATGGATCCATATTTTAATTAAAATTAAAATGTATAAATAATATTCAATATTTTTACTTAATTTTTTTACAATATTACAGATAAAAAATCTCTTCCATTATTTTTGAACAGCTCGGCAAGGTCCTAAATATATTAAGCAAAAAGTGTCCTAAATATAAACAATCTAAAACATTCTAAGTCATGCGCGGATATAGCCCTCTTGTACTGGGGGGGCACAATCGCACAATATATATACCTAACCTAGCGGGTTGCACCCGCCGCTTCGCAAGCCTATCACACACACACACCACACACAGACCACACCACACCACACCACACCACACACACATACACACACACCACACACACACCACCACCACACACAAACCACGCACCCACCACACACACACCACACACACACACAAACCACATCACACACACACCACACACACATTCACCACACACAACACACACATACACACAAATGTCAATATTTTTCGTGTCACCCATCCATTTCTTGTCCTTAATGGAGCTCAAGAATGGCTCATCAGAATTTCGCCATCAATATGTCAAAAATGCAGATCAAAAATGCCAGGTCAAAAAACGTAAATACTTTTTGTTTACCCATCCATTTTATGTCCTTACTCAACGTAGCTCAAGAACGGCTCATCAGAATTTCGTGATTGATATCTCAAATGAAAACTTGAACCCTTGCTTAAAACTTTCTATTTTTGAGTTGATACGCCGCCGCCGTGGCGCCGTCACGACAAATTTTGAGAGAAAAAAATGTCATTTCGGTCGAAAAATGTGATTTTTTTAGTGTCACCCATCCTTTATTATTTAGTTATTTCTTATTGGTCTTAGAATTGGGAATTATTTTGAGTCCCGTGCACCCTTAACTTATTCAGATCTTTTTTTTAGGGGATTCGCCTTAGAATTGGGAATTATTTTGAGACCTGTGCCCCCCTAACTTATTGAGATCTTTTTTTTACGGGATTTGTCTTAGAATTGGAATTATTTTGATCCCGTGCCCCCATAACTTATTGAGATTTTTTTTTACGGGTTTAGTCTTAGAATTGGGAATTATATTGGGGCCCATGCCCCCCTAACTTATTGAGATCTTTTTTTTTACGGCATTTAGTCTTAGAATTGGGAATTATTTTGGGGCCCGTGCACCCTTAACTTATTCAGATTTTTTTTTTAACGGGATTAGTCTTAGAATTGGGAATTATTTTGGGGCCCGTGCCCCCTAACTCATTGAGATCTTTTTTTTTTTTACGGAATTAGGTATAATGAAATTTGAGAAACACCGCTTACCGAAAAAATCTGGGGGGGCACGTGCCCCCCGTGCCCCCCCCTATATCCGCGCATGTTCTAAGTAAACTTATAGTTAGGGGACGGCCAGACTGTTTGAAACTTTCAAATTATTTGTGTTGTTTTTTGACACGTAGGCCATGGATAAAGTTTATAGAGATAGACTCACAGATGCTTGTAATATAGGTAAATATTAGATATTGTAGTAAAATTGTAGTAGCAGAAAATGTTCGAGTGACTGCAGTCGTTGATGAAATGAAGTTTGCACTGCACTACTGTAGGTCTGACTAGTTTCTAGTGCAGAAATATTACAACAATTTAGTGCAAAATTTTGGGTTTATTTGTTTTTTGCTTAACGTTTCTATATCATCGTGATAGTTATTTCAAGACGCGGGTGTTCTACCCTCCCTTTGTTAGAAACTCACAAAGTACCTACGCATATTAACTCACTCAGCCTAAATTGGTCTAAGAATAGCGAGCATCACGATTGTTCAAAACCTTGGGGTCAAATGCCAAGTTTTCACCTCGCTAGACGTTGCTTAACTCCTGTGTTCCTACAAAAACTATTAATTTCAACGCGACTTTTTATACAGCATTCAATCACTCAGTTTGTGTGGGGTGTGTGGGGTTTGCGAATAGCCAGCATGACGAGGGTTTGAATTTGAATGGTCACCCATTCAGGTCCTAACCTTTCTAAACAATGCTTAATTTAACTAATATGACGAGAACTATCATTTACCGTACCATTGACTTTGGCTTAGTGCTACATTGTATATCCAAGTTATGTACGTTACAAACTTGGCTAATGATTATCTTGAGTAACTCATTATAAGTTATAAAATCGGCTGAATCTTCTGACAATTTTTTCTGAGTGCCAAAAGGAACATAGGAAACCAATAAACTGATTTTTCTGTTTTATTGACCTAAAACTTAATGTGTAGGTTACAACTTCCTAAGCAGAGAGAGTGTGTTGACCCTCGGATAGGTAGGCTGATCGCCTGGGCCTCATAACTCTGAGGTACCCCTGATACTGGAATCAAATTTGGCACACATCGCATGTGGTGCTAGCAATTTTTTTCTCTCTCCGCTTCAATTTGAAACCGGTCCCAGCCTCCCACTCAGGTTGACGTAGTCACCATGTCATCTCCTCAACCCAGAGGAATAGCAGAATAGCGTTAGATCATGGATACTTGGCTCGCGTTGGTACAATTGCTATGAGTGGTTCTCTTGAGTGATGTATTTCCAACCCAACAAAGAAGCAAAGAAACCCTAATGAACACACCCTGGAACTTAAGTATAAGCTAGTGTAAATAATGCTATGATACTTCCAGACATTGCAGTGACAATTGAAATAAATTCATGCAGAAATTGGTTCGCTTGAATGATGTTGGTATAGTTACCTAGGTATTAGGTATGAACTATCCCACCCAGTGCATGAATTTTTTCTCATTAATTTGAGTTTGTGACCACATTATAATAAGACTCTGAGGGTTAGGTGGTAGAAAATGCTTTGAGCATTAACCTTGCCTGGTGGGTTACCTTTCTCTAAAAAGTGTTATTATTATTATTATTATGAACTATATCTACACAAAGAAACCCTGATAAAAAAAATCACACCCTGACAAAATAATGTTACAACTTTAGATCATGAGCTCGGACCAATCAATATTCATGTCAGTTTATATCAACATCACCTGATCGCTGAGGTTAAGCTGACTCGAGCTTCGTGATAATTAGGTACGGGTCTGTAGGTGACCCTTCACAACAAGTTGAAGGCTGAAGGTCTGAGGGATGGACTGGTGTGTGACACTATAGAACTCATGACATAAGAGACATGTATATTATAATACATTCTCGCTTTATAAAGTTAAAAGTTAAAGTTATCATATTTGTGTTAATCACATGATGTCACAACTACTCAAACATGCTTTACCAAATCTTTGTTGAACTTGGGACTTGAACTACCAACCTCCAGGTTACAAATCCTAGGTCGATCCCTCGCTTTATAACTAATAATAAAACTATAAAAGTTAAAGACCTCTCTTAAAAAAAAAAAAAAAAAAAAAAAAAAAAAACTATAGATAGGTACTATTATTTGCTATTTAGTACAGTACTGAGGGAAAAGTGCTATTTAGTACAGTACTGGATGGATGTAAAGGTAAAGTGCCCTGAAGTAATGCGAAAGCGGTTCCGGGGCAAAATTACCTTTTTTTTTTTTAAAAAAAAAAAAAAAAAAAAAAAAAAAAAAAAAAAAAAAGTACAGTACTGTACCAACCTCAAGAGTTCGATCAGGTTCAAGTACCAAGCATGGACATTTTTAGTGGGGCGGATTTGTGTAGTCACTCCTTTAACATTTTTTGTCAAAGCGTCCATTTTGAACATTCTCATCTAAACCTAAAATCTTAAGAGGGTTTAAAAGTTTTAAAACCTCTTAATAAGTGCTTTTCTCTTGGAGGTATAAAATGGATATAAGAGAGTTATTTCGAATGTAAAAACTACCAAGTACCTACCTCTTGAAACAATAAATAAGTGTGTACAGTAAGTGGTTCCTACGTCGCACTTTATATTCTCTCTTTAAGCACAATTTTAATAATACGAGTATAATACCTACGAATTTTTGCAAGGAAGTAAGTATACGTGTATTTGAGTATACTCTTTTGCTGATAAAATTTCTAGCTGAAATGATTCACCAGTGAAACTCACTACCTCATTATGTATTAGTGATTGGAATGCCAATATATAGGATTAGGTATATAAACCCTAATACTTGGTATCACTAATTAAAAGTAGGCATTGTGAGTTTTTAAAAGTACCTATTATCTACAGAATCTGAATCTTAAGACTAAAAATTCGCAAGCGAAATTTTTCATGTATAATTAATTTGCCAATTAGGTTCAAACACATCATATTATATTATATTATTATGTACTTACCTACAACCTACATACCTATTACTTTCGGTTACTTTCTGACGATTTATAAATATTATCATGTAATTTACCTAGTATTCACAAATACTCATAGACCTACATAACTCACCCATGGGCCGAATTTCTCAAATTTCTTGTGGTCAAATATGCATGAAGAGATAAGCACTACTCAATGTACATGCAAAAAACTAGCAAAAACCACTTACATACTTTGCAAAAAATTCGCAAGGCGGGTTCCAGTTCTACTTTTGGATCTAGTATTATTGAATATCATTGGCTTAGCTAAAAATAAACAAAGTTATCATGGTCTGAAAAAATACATACCAGGCGTTGGTAAGTTTTATATTCAGCATGATATACAGGGTCTTAAAAAGTCTGTTTCAACTATGTAGCCTGTAGGTGCATAATGATATGTGGCATTGTGGCTACCTTTTGTAATTTTGTGGGTAGCACAACATTGCGAGACTACGCATCACATCATTTGTCCAGGTGTAGGGTCTTTCAATAAAAATGGTATACATTTTGAATTTTGAATAAAATGAAAAAGCGCATTATATCTGAAAGATCACACCTGATAGAGTAAAAGTCTCGCACACAAAATTTACGTTAAATTTTGTTATTTATGCACATAGTGCTATTTTGTTATAATTTATTGTTATTATTTTGTGTGAGGCCATCTAATCTATCTCTCAATTAAATTTGTGATATCCTAGCAGATGATGCACGTGATATAGAGAATATTTTCTCTATAATTATGAAATATTGGATGCCAAACTCGGGTCAGATGGAGACAGCGTTGAAGAAGATGAGATACATCTGAATCGCCTCAGTGGAAACCAACTTCTGAGATGTTCAGAAGCTTCTCACAAGAAAAATGCCGACCTCCGTGGCTCAGTGGTTAAGAGCATTAGTTACTGACCCGGAGGTTGCGGGTTCGAATCCCGGCCAAAGTTGAAAATTCTGACTGAAATTTTCCGTTTTCGGAATGGCATGGATGTAAAGGTAAGTGCCCTGAAGTAATGCGAAAGGGGTTCCGGGGCACACTTACCTTTTTTTAAAAAAAAAAAAAAATGTTGATAAAGTGACCCTACATTAGGCCGGAGTGAAAAAAATAATTTTGGAATTTGAAAACGCCTAATATGTCAAAAGTTGTGATTTTGTGAGTAGATCAATCCCTGAAAGTTTCAAAAATTAAAAAAATGATCTTGAGTCTCCACATTGAGCTTAAAGTTTTTGCTATTTTTGAGTATGCAATTTGAAGGGGCAACATAGTTTTTTACCCTTTATTGACCTCTGACATGAAAAGTTTTCATTTTACAAAAAAAGTATTGTATTAAATTGTATTGAAAACAATTTTCTGTATCATTTAGTATCATAAAACGTCTCTCTATGATGTACAGTTAAAGAGATAGAACACTAATAGTTATGACTCTTGTTGAAAACTTATGAAAATTATAATTTTTGGGACACTCCGCTTCTAAAAAATCATAAAATTATTATTATCTTATATGATAACGAGTATCATATGTATTAAAGACATTACCAGAAAGAACAAACAATGAAAAGTACTAAATTAAGGATCAAAGGTTTTATATTTTCAAATGATTATCATTCATTTTATGTATTACCAAAAAAATCTTTTTTGTGCTACACACAGGAATATTTTTACGGCTCTTTTGTCGAGCACGTATAAATCGGTCTCGGGCAACTTCGCCACAAACAGATTGTGATGCCAAACAGTTACCATTACCAGCCTGATACGCCTTTCCACAGCTTGAGTGTGGCTGCTGGCATGGGAGTCTGAGAGCATCGAACTCCGTTTGGGATCGGATGAGGCATATAATTTCCTCATCAGTCAGGTTCAAGGTAGCAGCTGGATCCAGTGGATTTTCCCAACTGATATATGAGGTTGAAGTAGGCATCAGCTTCAAAATTATGAGGAGACAATTGGGGCTGGGGGACTTAAAACATAGAGGAGACCAGCAGTCTGGCTGGGTGACTATAAACAGGGAGTAGACCAGCATTGGCTTGGTTCGGGGGGTCCTTGTCAATTAATGGACTCCTTGTAAAGACAGTGGTAGGAGTGCTGAATCATTCCTCCATTGTCTGGCTACCATCGTTCACATTATCTTTATGAAGCTTGCGGGATTTTAAAATTCTACCCAATGCTTGTTCTCGCACATTAGAGCGCGAATCCTTAATTATAATAACACACTTTAGTGAAGGTAATCACCGGGCGAGGTTAGTGCTCAAAACATTTTCTACCACCTAACCCTCAGAGTCTTATTATTATGTGGTCACAAACACAAATTAATGAGGAAA
This sequence comes from Bactericera cockerelli, assembly GCA_024516035.1. NCBI lineage: Eukaryota > Metazoa > Arthropoda > Insecta > Hemiptera > Triozidae > Bactericera > Bactericera cockerelli. The sequence goes on along the minus strand of CM044957.1, from coordinate 28,123,877 downwards.
AGTTCATTCACTGGGTGGGATTCGAACCAACGGATCCCTACGCTACCTGCTTTACCAGACTAGCGCGTTAACCACTTGACTAAAAGTGCACCTAGGCATTGCAAGAAGTACAAGTTGAAAAGTTATCATATTTGTGTTAATCAATTTCGTGATATCACAACTACTCAAACTCGCTTTACTAATTCTACGCTGAAACCGGACATGAACCACCGACCTCTAGGTTACAAGTCCGCAACCTTATCGATCAAGCTACTTGGTCAGTTTGCGAGAAGAGTATTTTCAAAGTAAGTGAAATACGCGTTTCTCTGTATCACATCAAACATAAGTTTTTTGTATTGTATAGACAAGAAAGAACATTTCTTAATCATTTTAAATAAATGCATGGGCCTTTCTGAGCTATTTTTTTAAAATTTAAAACCACAACGGGGCAATCACTTTCATTATGTAATCAGCAAGAAGTTATATCTTTTACATGAAGTGCCTCAATAACGCTCTGTAGGAAAAGAGGGCCAAATATTAAAAACTTTCGGTGGGGCGGCTACAAATTAAAAAAAAAAAACAATTTAAAGTTATAATTAAAAGATTTAATACATGTAATATTAACTATCAATCAAAACGATTATTATTCTTAGGTAATACTGACATGATATGGGTATTTCACTTCATACAAAAATTAGTTAGTTATTTTATTTAAACAACCAAGTCAACCTAGAAAAATTTGATCCGTAATATCCGTAGTTAATTTCTAACGAATGCACAAATTAATTTGAACAATCATTTTCACATAGAAAGAAAGATCTGAAACCTCAGTTTTGTACTGCTTTAATTACAAAGCTACAAATTGGAGACGAGACCGGACAAGAACAAGCGAGAAAATGTCAGTAAGCATTAAATTTATTTTCGCGCACAGTTACCTACATAGATTTTATATACATACATGTTACTTGTACTCGTATAATGTAGGAACATGTCTTAAATAACCAACTAAATACACTGAGGCAAAAATTTAGCGGAACGGGTAGGTATTTTCTCATATAACGTGTGTATTTCTTGTTGGACAAAAGCATTTTTCATATTTTTTCTAATTGAGGAAATCACACAAAAATTGGTACAGAGATAGCAAAAACATGAAGGCCAATTTTCATAATTGAATGAAGTGCTTGTCATTGTCGACCTTTCCCATACAGGGTGTACAAAAAAACAGTTTCTCAATGATTTTTTCAAAATTCATTATTTTGGATTAAGAGTAATATTGTCTTGCTTTATGTATTGATCCTCATTCTTTCTTGGCTCAAAAATGTTGAGCCTTGATGGACACGTCACTATTCCTCTGAATCCAAAATAATGAATTTTAAAAAAAATCATTGAAAAACAGTTTTTTTCTACACCCTGTATGGGAAAGACCGACAGTGACAAGTACTTTATTCAATTATGAAAATTGGCCTTCATGTTTTTGCTATCTCTGTACCAATTTTTGTGTGATTTCCTCAATTAGAAAAAATATGAAAAATGCTTTTGTCCAACAAGAAATACACACGTTATATGAGAAAATACCTACCCGTTCCGCTAAATTTTTGCCTCAGTGTATATATAACAACGTAAATCTTTTATCCTGAAAAAAGTAGGCCTGAGTTGTACCAGCACCTATGATATGGACTAATAACCTACCATATTATTATCATTTTCCGAAGTTTCTGCTAGAGTTACAATTGTTTATGTTCTAGCTCATAGATAGTACATCATAGAGAGAAGTTTCAAGGAATTAAAATATAGAAAAAATTGTTTAGAACATAATTTTATTCATTATCTTTTTTTGTATAATGAACACTTTTCATGTTAGACGTGCTTCAAGTGCAAAAACCGATGATGCCCCTTCAAATTGCATACTCAAAAATAGCAAAAACTTTAAGCTCAATGTGGAGACTCAAGATCATTTTTTTAATTTTTGAAACTTTCAGGGATTGATCTACTCACAAAATCACAACTTTTGACATATTAGGCGTTTTCAAATTCCAAAATTATTTTTTTACCCCCCTGTTTCACTCCGGCCTACCCTACATGGCATCTTCAACTGGTCACTGTGGTCATACATACACCAGGCTGAGTACCCCTAGGTCCCAGCCAACATATCTCCCACATGTGTCTGTATAGGTCGCTCAACTCGCGAAGCTGCCTTCAAGATAAGGAGGGCCCAAATCCCAAATCAACAACTGCCTGCGTCTGTTTTGGCAAAAAAAAAAATCGATTGATAATAAAAATAAAAATCTGCCTAGTCTTCTATAACTTTCCATGATAGAAATGGAGTAGAGATTAGCATAGTAAGAGTCGCGAGTGTTACAATGAGAACGTTCTCTGTGTTTGCTTTATCGCGAATTTTCATCGTTGGTGAAACGAAATCGATTACTCGTGAAATAAAACGCAATCCAGTCAACTAAGCAAGGTACTCTGAAAGGACTGTTTTTACAACGACCTCAGTACTATTTTATTATTGAGATTAAATAATTTTGTGCACCACAAGCTCTTGAGGCTCTAATTATAATTACTTATACTGGGACGCCCTTCATAACCAGCTTTGTTTACTTTTGAATTTGAGAACATCATGTGCAGACAAATGTTTCATTATCTCTTAGTACCTACTGAATTTTTTTAGAAATTTAAAAATTCAGTTGGTAGGTATGACACGTATCCTAGAACAGCTGACCGACCTCAGTAGCTTGATCGATAAAATCAGGTATCGGTAGTTCAAGTCACGGTTTCAGCAAAGATTAAAGCGAGTTTGAGTAGTTGTAATATCACGAAAGTGACGATTAACACAAATATGATAACTTTTCTTTTCTTTCTTTCTTTCGTTCTTTCTTGCTTTCTTAGGGACTGTAGGTCTGCACCTGCATGTAGGGCGTAGGCTACTGTGTCATTTCTGTCTCTAATATCATCTGCATCGAGGCTCTTAGTGTGATTTATAGAGTCGCGGTCATACAAAGAGCATTTTTTTAAGCATGGTAATTATAATATTTATGATTTAATTAATGATTTTTATTTCGTACGAAAAAACCTCTTTTTTCCGTTTGCGCCTGGTGTGCTGGAGTTCCGCAGCTCCTTAGCACCGGCCGTGCCTGCTCAAAAGGCACGTGTCCGTATGTTTTAATGCATGTATGTTTTTAATGCGATAAAAGTCTTAAATTTTGCAACGTCGAGCCAGGCTAAGAAATAGGTCAGATCTATTTTTAACGGAACTAAAGACTGCAATTTGTGTCCAAACGAGTAGAAATTATCAGGATATATTAAATACGTGCTCAGAATTTAAGATTTAAATTTTGAATGACACCGTGTTAAGCAACGTCAAGCAAGGGTAAGAAATGGTTAAAATCTGATTGTTAGGTACTAAAATTGTTAAGTACTTAAATTAGATTGTTAGGTCCCTCTTATGAACTTTGAAGAGAATTCTGATCAGTTTGATCAACTAGTCTAGTAGGTAGAAATTGTGAATAAGAAAATTAGCACAAATGGATAAGCAGCTCCCCTGCTATTGCGACGAGTCTGATTCAACTCATAATGTGTTTATGATAGGACCGAACGCAATCAGTCTGAACCTAATTCACGGGTACCCAGCAGGACACAGTACACAGCGCACAGAGCAGTGACTGACTTCGCGCAAAAAAACTCTGCCTGCTTGAGTGCGTGAGAGGTACCCCTCCTACTATTGCAAAAAACAACACTACTCTCCGCCATCAAGGCTAAACGCGAATATTTGCAGACAAGGCCCTGACATCGCCAGTCGCGAGTTTAGTACCAACACAGACGCTAAACCAAGCACCATAGGGCACACAGGAACATTTTCTCGCCAAAAAGAAAAAGTGCATTTCGCATCTCACTAACGAAAGCTCTGTGAATTTTTTCCTCAATTTTTTCCCTCCGCTTCTCCCATGCCGTCGGATCGATAAAATTTTCGCTGTCGCTCGTTTGTCGAATGACTGTGTTCGCCTTGCCGTCTGTTAGTTATTTTGTTTTGGATTTTATTTTGACGGATTCTGGTGTGCGCGACTACCGTCAGTCGGCAGTCGACCGGCACTCTTTCAACAGGCCGGTTGTGTCCGACAATTCACTTCTAAATGTGCAGGGAGCCTGTGTTCGTTTTCATGTAGCAAGGTAAGAAATTCATTTCATTTACTTTCTAATTTTTCACGTATTTCCTCATTACTGAATTAAATTAAAATAGACTTGTAATTTTTTCCAATTGACTAGGTACTGATTTACATAATTATTATCAGAACGTTATACAAAGTACCTTTCCGTTTAACCTACGGTCTCTAATTTTTTCGGTCATTTCGTGCGAAAAGCGTAAAATTGACGTCAGAAGTCACTCAGAATTAAAGAAATTCTTGTTGAATGTGGCAAGCCCGTTTTTTTTATTGTTTTCTGGTTGAAAATTTACGTAATATTTTTGTTTCTAAAAAGAAAAAGAAAAAATCGACAAAGTAAGCAAAATTCGCCAACACTCTTTTATAGGTCAAGTTTTGATTGCACCATTCGTGCTCTACAGTTTTTTTTATTCGTGAGTAAAATTATTATACTCGTCTACATGTATGTATTTGGTTACATTAGTACATAATATAATTATATAAACTGTTCAAATAAATAATACAAAAACAACTTTGCAAAATTCGGTTTTAATGATAAAATACAGTTTGTTACGAAACTAGTCAGGCAGTCAGATCGTCATAGTGGCTACACATTCTCTTATCATTGCAAATTAAAAAAAAAAAAATTGATCTACTTAGGTACTTGGACCTATGATTTTTTTCCTCTTGTAAAACTTGCCTAATAAATTATTATTCTTGCCTCTTGGCCAGCCCAGCCCTGCATGACACCTTAACAGTTAACACTTCATACGAGACATCATATTTTATGATGTTAGGAATCATATCAATCAATTAGTGTTAAAATCAATGACCATTCATTAAAAAACAATAATTTTTTATAATTAAGTATTATAAACCACAGGAGCGCAGTAATATTGAAAACGTTTCTTTGGGGCTCCAGTTAAATGACGTAGATTTAGAAGCAAAACACAGCTATAATTACTTATGATGTTCTTCTTACTTACATTTATGTGTAATTTGCCACATATAATATTTATTAATACTATGTCTTTTTCTTTGTTCTCCTATGCTCGTCTCTTGAGTTGATTTAACCATGAAATTAAATGAAAATGACATCGATTTTATTCCAGCATGATAAGGCAACCTCCATTAGGTAGCTACTTGACTGCATCACACCCTCGACATCTGATAATATTGTCTAGGTCAGTGATCACGTCAAGTGTTTACTCAACAATCAGTGTCATTTATGCCAAATATTCACATCATGCTTATCGCACACAGGCGGTATTAAGGATAAGATAATTTCCAGTTTGTCTTATTATGTGCATTAATATAGGTAGGTACCTCACTGAATTTCTTTTTGTTCAAGGTATGAGTTTGTTTTAAACAGATTCATCAGGGACGATGCCTGGTCTTTTGAGTGTACATTAGAAAGGCTCATTAAATCATTATACTTAAATCCAATAAAATTGTAAGAGTCTTTAGAAGGATCATTGTTTAGTTCAAAATAAGCCTTTGATAAAAAAAATACATACAACTCATTCGATTCAATGGGTATCCAAGCCCTAAATATATTTCTCTAACGCAATTTCTAACCCTACTGATTCGTTAAACTCCGATTACATCTTTGTTTATCTGAATTTAAAAATAATTGTGAAAAAATATTGATATTATTTTTTTTTTGATGGTCGGAACAGCTCACATATTTACTATACCTTTTCAGCTAGAAGTGCAGTAAGTGAATATCCTTAAGACCCCAAATTTCAAAATCGGTTGGTAGGAAAAGGAGGATTTGGAGTTCGCCCTATGCATTTTTCTATACATATCTCTTAACCTCAGTAGATTGGTGTACGAGTAAGTTAATGTAATTCATAATATATTGCAGATAACGTGGATCAATGTAATAAATCCATAGCCATGTGAAGTACCTAGGTAATACTAACATCATTCGCTATAGGACCAATCTTCAATGTCTCTAATAGATCGGTTGAGTCAGTTGTATTCATTTCTTTTCTGAATAATAAATAGAATTTATTTTAAGATAAAAAGAAAATCCCAGCAGTACCTAAATTGCCTCTACTTACTTTTCCCTAAAATTTCTCTCACACCTTCCTAACCCACATTCTGCAATGGACACAATTCTTTATGTCACAGTAAGTATCAAGATTTCATCTTTTTGTATGAAAATGTCAAAGTAACCCTTGCCATAATAGGAAAATCCTCAAATATTCAAAGTACAGGAACAAAAATTCCGACTCCGCTACTCGGCCACAGTAACTACACAAGACATTTAGGGCGAAATTAATAGACAAAATCGAGGTCTTAAGTCATGACTTAGCACTGGGTTTCCCCACTAAGACGGTACATAAATCGAGACTTAGCGCCATAGAGGTATCACAAAAACGTCTATTAATTCCGCCCTTAATAATAGAAAACTCTTTCTCGCTTACTGTTGATCTCTTTTGGATGTTGGAAATAACTCTTTACATATTACTCTTTCCACTGTTTGAAAAAAGTAGTAGGTAGATATCTATATTACGTATTTTTAAAATAAATTGTTTTTCCCATATAACTATAACGTATACACATATGTATAGTAATTATGTATGTTCATATCATGTAGGTAGTAACTATCACAAGAACCAATTGGACGGCATAATTTGTTCCCCACAGCTTTTGTGAAACCAAAGACATGAAGTATAAAAACATACAAAAAAAGGAACTCACAAAACGGGTTTTTATAAAGAGAAATGGTTTTGTAAAAAGATTGCATTTGGATTCTATTTTGGATTGCATTGTCACTAAGGAACTTATTTAATTGACCATTAGGCATTTGATTGAAGGACATGAAGGTGTCTGACGTTGAAGTTCATGACCAAATATGTTCATTAGCAAATATGTGATTGAGTAATAGAGTAATTAAAATTGAGAGGTGTTCCCTTCTAATTTACCCGTTAAAAATTGTTAGCTCAGTGGTAAGATCCACACTTAGCATGCGGAAGATCTAGGGTTCGAGCCCAGAGCTGATATAAATTTGTATTCATGATAATTTGCTTAAAGTTAATAGTATAAGTTTAGTAATAAGGGACAGACCTCCTGGGTGTTATCGTATGCGTGTTGAAACAGCACCTAAATGAAAAGTATTGTGTCACCTCTCGCCTATCTGAGGTGAATAGAAACGGAGGGTCCCGCTAATACTCTTTAGTGGAAGGTAACCACCAGGCGAGGTTAATGCTCAAAGCATTTTCTACCACCTAACCCTCAGAGTCTTATTACTATGTCGTCACAAACTCAAATTAATGAGGAAAAATGCATGCACTGGGTGGGATTCGAACCAACGGATATTTACGCTACCTGGATTACCAGACTAGCGCGTTAACCACTTAACCCGCTTAGACTAACTTTTTAATTATACACCTTAGATGGGGGCTGTGATTTATCAAATGCAATGATTTCAAGGGGCTTTTTACGAATTTGATATTGATTTTTAGCGAACTGTTACCGTTGGGTCACCAGTGGCGGACTTAGACTTCTTTCAGGAAAGTCATCGTCACACCAGTTTATTTATAAATACATATGTATCTACCTATAACTACATTAATTGCTCACTTAAAAAAGTGATCGTGAAGACGTCGACACTTCCTCCATCAGTCTACAGAGGGTTTATATCGGGATTATTATTTATTAATTATGCAAACAGATTTCCTTTTTACAACAATAAAAAAGTTACGAAATTTTATTGTCTGATCTTCATACGATGGCTATTTTTTTTAGGTAGTTAGGTAATCTTTCAATTTTAGAGTAATTAATATTACCAATTCAACCGTCATTAGGCACTAACTAGGTTAGAACCTCAAAAAATAAATAAATATAAAAATAGCACATCTCTTCAGTGATTTTGCTTAGTGTGGTGATGATCCTACTTGTCCTGATTGTGGTTTTGTGAGGAATGGAACCCCAACTCACCAGACAACTACCTGTGTAGTTCAATATTTTAGACTTTTTCCTCCATATCGCAGGTATCGCTGTTCAAAACCATTTACAAATTAACCTCACCTAGCTTGAGTGGGGCCAAGAATAGCCAGCATCACGAGGGTTTGAATTTGAATCGTCACACATCCGAGTCCTAACCTCGCTGGGCGTTGCTTAACTTCAGTGACAAAACGAGAACTGGTGTATTCAACGTCCTATCGACGCTGACTAGTCTTCTCTTTAATTTCAAAGTAATAAGGCACTATTTGTTTATGGTCATTTTCCGGACATTCCTTGAAGAAAACATAATTATTATTAAGGATTTTGGTTTCTTAATAGAAAGGTAGGTAACTAGGTATGTAAGAGGATTGTTTTAATGCGTTCCTTTTGTTTTTCATGGAGGATTATTAAAATATCCATAAATTATACCCAGTTTATTCTTCAACTAAGAGCAGATAAGCAGATAAATACCCATGCAGTATCAAATCCACTCAACATTCACCTCTCACTTCTAAACTTTGTGTCCAAGCAATCTGGTCATCCTCAACAAATGGCAAGGCAATTTACACGAATCACCTCTAATTATCCCAAACTACTCCGCTTTTTTCTCTCTCAAGAACTCCATAAGAACTTAATTGCAAACTATATATTATTTGTTTTAGCAAAGACGATCGCAAAAAATGACGAAGAAAAAAAAGCATGAAAGAATTTTAACTTACGAGAACACTAAGGATACCCAGATAAAATCAAGAATATCTTTGGCGTTTTTTAAAACAAAAATTCAACTTTAACAACTATGTTGCCAACCTTGCGAAAATGAATATTATGAATATGTATAGATAGACATAGGAATATATTGCAAATTAATATAGGTATATTAAAAACCTGTTTAGTCCTCTAGTCTGAAAAAGTGATACACTGATGATGAATAATGATTTTTGATATAATATAAAAGAGTGATGAAACTGATGCCACTGATGGATAAATTTACTTTTTTATTAATAAAAATGTATAGGTACTCAAGAAAAATGTTTTCGATGAAAAAGTGATAAAACTGATGAGTAATATTTTTTGGTTTGAGAAGTATTTACGAGTAATTATTACTAGTTGATCAAACTGATTAGAGCTCACTTAAGAGTTCATATAATTGGTAAATTATCGTGATAAGGCATTTTGACCCAAATCCAAATCCTAACCTACTTAACATTATGTGGTCCAAAAAATATATAGCAAATTCTAAGTAACCCTGCAAATTTGAACTTGATTGGACAAAAATATGACTTTTATCGCATTACAAACATACATACAGACATACATAAATAGATACAACAGACATACATATTAGATACATGCAAACATACAAAGAAACGGACAATAGCCGCGCAAGTTAGAAGTAGTGACTCACTTCGCTACTGTTCATTCGCAATAATATCAGATGTGTACTCCTTAAATCATACAAACAGAGTGGTATGTACCTACCTATCAACTGCAAAAAATATTAACCATCAAGCAAATAATTTTATGCCTTTTTATTTATAATTATTTTGACTTCTAAAAAGATGCTTTTAAAATATTTGCACTAACAAAATATATTTTAAAAGAACTTTTAACATGCAAAAAATCGCTATCAGTTTTCGGAAATAGGTTCATATGCAATTTATTCCTTTATTCTTTTACCGCAAGACCTGAGGGAATCTGACACCTATCTGTCAAACACTTGGATCTCAGAGGATACGAAGAGGTGCCTGAATATAACCATTAGGTTTACGATGTATTAGTTCACTTCTTTTTCCTTTCTTGCGAAAAAAAAAAAAAAAATACTCAATAGCCAAGGTGGTATCACCGTGTGCCATTATAGAACTAGATATCTGCCTAAAATTCCGAAAGGCCTTGCGTTGGTTGAGCGTGAAATTTCGCAATGAAACTTTTTTGCTTATAAGAAACGACTCGATAAAAATCATGGCCACTTAGTTGTTGCCATAGTTATAATTCTTCTTCTCCGTTGATTCTTTTTCGCCTCATATGTCTGACAACAGATGTGGGGGCTGTAGGGATTTTATGTAGAGCTTTGAGACACTCTGTGTTCAAAACCGAGGTCTCCTTTCACTTCTGTGCGATTTATCCAATTTTAAGTGCTTCGATAATGTGAACATTATAGAATTTGATAAAAGTTGGACTAAACATTATATTACACATAGGACATTATATTACACATAGGAAGTGAGTACTCCACAAAACGTCAAATAATATATTTGTAGTGGTTTTATGTTGAAGCAGTTTAAGGGGCCGAGGTGGGTCCTCCTGTATCCTTTCCAATTAATCTTTAGAGGCTGTAATCCACACTAACTTCTGAAATCAAACCATATTCAACGTTATACACCTCACTGTTGAATGAGGGCCACACCAATACTAAATTTTCTCTTGTAAAGGACCTCCCCAGCAGTCCATTGAATACATTGGAATGGTCTTCTGTTATTTTTTTGGCGGTATTATTTTCAACTTTAAGGCTGATTATTTTTAGGCCAATCATGGTTCTACCAGTGGGGTAAACTCCATCTCTTCATACCCATTTCTCGTGGCACGAGGGTGGCCGAAACATTTGGGGGCATCTAGGGGAGTTCTAAATAATAATATGGGATATTAATATTTTAGATATCTACTCTGAAGTATGTACCTAATACATAAAATATGTACGCAAAAAAATCATAATAATTCGAGAGACTCTATACTATCTTGTAGAAGACACCTACAAACCCACTGGGTACAAAACTCTAGTCTAGACAGGTGGGGTCTGATTTTACTAACTCTTTGATTGTACCACCGCTGTCGCCATCGCCTGCTGTCTCATAAAATATGTCGTTTACAAAACCAGCAACCAGTAGTCTTCTGTTCAGTCATCAGTTTTCAGTTTTGACTTTTAGTAAGTGCTTACGACGGACGGTTTAATTGTCAATTGTTTCATGTACCTACGTATCACCTAAAATATATTACTTCAATCGTTTTGGATTTTTCCTGATCTTTTCGGTCAATTTTTCATTTATTTCGGTAAGAACGTGTATGTGTAATCTTTCTATTTGAATGTGTTGTAGTGTTGTATACGTATAAAGTAGTGTTGTAGTGTTGTATACGTATAAAGCATACTATTTTCTCATTTTTAGTTTACTTTAAAGTATCAAGATGATTGTTGGTATGTTTTTTTTTCCATGCAAAGGATAGTGGAACAAAAGACATTTAGTTTCTGTCTCCAATAATCAAATTGGTAATAAATATAAAAAAAAACACCTCTTCCGTACGACACATAATTAGAGCAAAGTTGTTCTGCATAACCTTCTCTTTCTAACTTTTCAACAGATCAACCAGAATGTCACAATATTTTCATGAACAAAAAAGGGAAAACTCATATGAAGGGTAAACTAGATTTCATTTTATGGTCGCGGTGAATTTTTATCGCCTGGATGTCCATTAGGTTAGACTCCGCCATTAAAGATATAAAAAAGTACATAAAATATAATCAATAAGACGAAATCATAACGATTGCGAATGTCTTTACTCTCCATTTTTGAAATAATTATAAAAATATTATCCCATTTTTATAGTGATGTCATAAAAAAGAGGTATTATGAAAATTAATAACATGGAAATACATATGAGTATGTCATAAACTTTTTTTTTTTGCACTTTGATGAAAAGAGCAGCCATTTACAAAGGTACAAGTACGAGCTTGAAAAGTGAGTTACATTAAAATTTAGTAATGATTAGACCAAATAAATTGGTGAAAATTATCTCGGTAAATTCCTTTCTAATCTTTCTACAAGGTAAGTAGAGCACCAAGTGTATGAGATACATATAAGTTGTTTGTAAGGGATACTTTCCGGTGCACACCTGAATCGGAAGTCTTGTGTCACTCCTAGCTGTCAGGTGAGAGGCATAGTACGGGATGGGTAAGCTCCAACACAGACCACAAGCGTCTACAGTAGCTCCTGTTTCATGGCTACGAAATACAATTTTCGCAATCTACAACGGTCAATGTTGAATCAGCAATAGATATTTGTAAAATACACCGGTCAATGTTGAATCAGATTTAAATTATTTATTTATTTAAACTACACCGGCCAATGTCGAATCAGCAATAGATATTTGTAAAATACACCAGCCAATGTTGAATCAGAAATAGATATTTGTAAACTACACCGGCCAATGTTGAATCAGCAATACATATTTGTATACTATTCCAGCCAATGTTGAATCAACAAAACATATTGCTGAACTACACCAGCCAATGTTCAATCAGCAATACATATTTGTAAACTAGACCGACCAATGTTGAATCAGTAATACATATTTGTATACTACACCGGCCAATGTTGAATCAGCAATACATATTTGTAAACTACTATCAATGCGAATATTGAATGAGCCAAATATATTTGTGAGTTGCATGGGCTGCACGGCATAGTTCTCGTATTAAAACCTTGCTGAGTAGTAAATAATTATGTACCTATATCGCAGAAACAAAATAACATTGTGTGTTGAGCCCTTGTCTCTGAGTATAGACAGAACAGAATCATTGCCCATATCCTCGTATCTATTGTGCCTACTAGACGGCTTTTTTTCCTAGTCAGCAAAACTTGTCTCGACGCGACGTCTACTATCAACTTGCTCCGTGTACCGATAGTATTATCAGAATATACTGACGTAGTCACATAGTAGGTATATGTAAGAAGCGGCTTAATTTCTTTGAAAGTACCGGCTATGTGGTAGCTTTTGAAGGGTCTATTTTGAAACTATAAACAGGGAGTAAACCAACAGTCTGGCTGGGGGATTATAAACAGGGAGTAGACCAGCATTGGCTTGGTTCTGGGAGCCCTTGTCAATTATTAGCCACCTTGTAAAGACAGTGGTAGAAGTGCTGACTCATTCCTCCACACTGTCTGGCTACCATCATTCACGATGACACCACACTATGATGATGATGAAGAGTAAAACATTGTATCTAGGAGGTGTGGAGAACTCAAGTGTCAAGATAATAAACAATAGTAGGTATTGCCAATGCCTATATTTATTGTAGACTGTCATCCATTAAAATTCATTAAATGAATGGAATATCAGCTACTTTTTAGAAAGTACCTTACATATTACATATCGATTGGGAAAAAATAAATGAGACATAACTTTTTATCAGGACCATGATGGATAGATTCTTGTCTGAATATTCTGAATTCTCTCTGGTCTTCGTCACCCAGTATGAATTTTCTACTTCTACGTTTTCCGCAACTATATTTGCGTGATGCAGAAATAGGTACGACGTACTCACACGCATGAGTAACTTTGCAAAATCTTTGTTTCTTACTCTCAACAATTGCACGGCCAATTTTATAACACATCCTTCTAATAAAGATCTATTCAAAGTCTAATAATTATTCTTGAGGATTGAGGATACTCAAAGAACATGATGCCAGAGCTCTATCTGTACAGTACATTATTTTATTGTATAGCCCCTAAATTGTGGTTATGTGGTAGGTTATGGGTAAGCATTGTAGGTAATGTAGGCATTTTATCTCCCTAAGTTACAGTAGCTGAGTGAGTAGCACACTAAGATTATATTAACCTGGTTCAATTTTCGGCGGGGTCAGAATTTTTTATGCTCTTCATGGAAAATGAGTACCAAGTAATGAGTTTCTTTACAAAACTCGCCCTTATGGCAATACATAACCTTTTTCCTGCACTATTCTTGTCTGTATAGTCGTGTCAAACCCACGTTATCGAAAACCCAATTTTCGCCTGATGACGTAAAATTGCGTCGATGTTGTGTTTTAATCCAAGCCATAGAGAGAAAGTACCTATTGGAAATTTTTCACTATTTCTTTTTTCCGCACCATACATAATATTATGTCGATTAAAGTTTGTTATTGTGTGAAATGCGTGTATGTAGGAGACTAGAGGAGGTCAATGAATTAGCAAGTGTGCAGGCTGATGATATTATTAATAGTTTCAATCATGGAGATAATGGCGAAATATTCGCAATGCTACGTGCTAAATGAACACTTCGCGCTTGTGTGTTGCTTATGCTATTCCTACTTCTTGCTGGGGATTTTCAATTTTTATCTCCCAACTTTTGAGGTTCGTAACTTTGATTTCTCGGTGTTCGATGTTACTCATTTTATTTGCTAAGATGAGTGTTGTTTGCTAATTTGCTATCATTATAACGGCCTAACGGCGCGGTTGGCTTAGCAATTGCCTGAGATGATAATAAATAATACATGTTATTTGTACGTCCTCAATAGGTCTATTAGTCTCTTTCAACCAGCACCTCTTTTTGCTCCATGCAGTTGATGGTTCACGATGGTTTGTACTGTCAATTTTTTAACCCTTTGAAAAATTTCATTAGCTTAGTTTTTACTGGTTTCGGTTCTACTGGTTTAAAATGAGTCCATTGTGGCCTTGGTTATCAATGTTATCATAATTATTTGTGTTAATTACAAATAGAGATGTCATACTCAAACTCATCCTACAGACTTTAAGTTTAAAAGTTTGTGTCAGGTCATGGGGAAAATAGTAGATTATAGTATTGTTTCCAGCTATACTATAATTATTATTTATTACTTTTAAGGTTATCATATTTATGTTCCACCCTTCGTGGCGTAACGGTTATGACTACTGCCCATTGTTCAGAGGTCTCGAGTTCGACTCCCGGTTGGTACCCTCCAAACACGTGAGGCTGGCATTTACGGCCCTACCCAGGCTGGGTGAAGTTAATGTGGGTAGCTGGTACGATTCCCAGCAAATTGAGGGTAAAACCCCCGTCCTGACTATCTATTTCAAATCAGGACGTTAAAACCGAATAGAATCAACTGGTCACAATAGATCTAACTCTAGGTCGCAGTGTTAATTGTAAAGGTTTCTCTGAAAAACCCTGCAACCAGGTCAGATAGTAATAATAATAATCATATTTATTTATGTTGATATCACAAGAGTCATGTTCTCTTTCTAGGGACTCGCACTACCAACCTCCAGGTGACGAGTCCACCACCCTAGTTACTGAGGTCGATTCCCTCTGCTATTATTGCTGTCAAGCAGGCGACAGTGGAGTCACGTGCCTGGAGATGGTCAAACTGCCATAGATCACCCGAAGCCTCTCCCCAGCATATTTGCATAACACAGAATGACATAATTGCAGTGCATTGGAGACCCGTGCAGCATTAATTTGCTCGCAGGACCCTTTCACACCCCATCCTCTTATTTTCAGCACACTTCCTAAATTCAGTAGAATTAATAATTATGTGCTATAAAATCCAAGCATGCAGAAAACATTGTGGAGCATTAACGAGAAACGCTTTAGCTTATCAAAACATGTGAATTTCACACGGTTTTCCTAATAATATACATTCTACCAAGATAACGTTTTTCGAGAGAAAAAAAAAGTTTTGGAAAAGTAGGTACCTATACACTATGAAGCCCTTAAATTTAAATAATACATCTATCTGTCTGTATACGCTGTAGAATTCAGATGTTGAAAAATTAAAACTTCATCATGTGAGAATAAAGAATTCTGCGATTTATTGCCACATTACACAAAACACTCAAAACAGGGATTCCAAACGAGTAACTTAGCATATAATATGTAGGTCAAACATATATTGACAACTGCAGAGTAACAAAAAACTTAACTAGGTAAATAACAGAGAAGAATATGGAGGTACGGTAGCTTATTACTTATTACTAAAATACTCGTTAAGACGTTTAGTATATAAATACCTACATAACCGCTGTATATGAATGTACTATACTGAGTATGGAATCAAAACTTCAATACAAGATAAATAAAATAAATGGCTATTTGGACAAATACCTATTTGGAGGCAATGTGACAAAACTTCAGTAAATCATTGTGGACAGGGTGAACCAAAACCAGTGCCGACGCAAGGGTTTTCAACAAGTAGGAACATTGAGACTTGTAGCTTTCATATAGGTATTATGGATAAGATTTTTTTTAAATAGAATTCTGGAAAATGCCTACACCTAGGTACATCTGACCAATTTTCGATGGCTGTATCAATTACACGTTCGATTCTCATCTGAGGAATGTTTTTTAAGAAAATAATGAGCTCGGGAGATTGCTTCTCTCTCTCAATTCTGATTTATGTTGACCCAGAATGAAATATTTCGTGTCACCTAATAAACATAATATCTTGTTACGTGTATATTTAGAAAAAGTTGTTAATCTTCTGAGAAAAACTCAATCAAAATTTCACTAAAAATGTGTCAGTTTTTTTCGTACACTGTAAGGCACCACGCAAATTCATATTATTTAGCCAACAATAATGAATATAAAAATAATCTACCTGTGCCTTCTATATACATAGGTTGGGAATATTTTCTCATACCCATAAATCGTCCATTTCGTATGCAAGCTGCATTTCGTGACCGCTAACGCAGAACACTATTATTTACTTTATTTATACATTGGACTATATGAAACATTATGGATATAAAGTATAAATTTTGTTATTTTGCACACAATATTGGCAACGGCTCAAACTAAAGTTGCTAAATGCTTCTGTTTTGCGTCCGTCTTTGTTTTCGGGGTAATAGGAGTTATGCGAAATGTAAATGGCAAACGAAGGAGGTGCTGACCGAATAGCTATTCCATTTTAAGTACATAGGTACGAGTACCCATATAGTACCTACCTACTTTTACTGACACCATAATCTTTGGTATTTCAGTTTTTAATAAAATCCTTAAACACTAACACCACAGTAGGCACAACAGAAATCAAGGCATAGTAGGGAGCCTGGGACACCGTTTTCTGACGCCAAATTCGCAATCAGGTACTTTAATCGTTCAAGCGAATTATACATGTACCCACACAAAAAAGGCGAAGTTTTCCAAAAAAATCATATAAAGCTGGAAACTTTTTTTAATTAAGTATCCTAATGTCATTGTGACCGATTTACACTGATGTCAAAACTTTATAGGTCGATATTAAAATCGTGAGTCTAATGACATACGTGGTTAGATAGATCAGTTTACTTTATTCCATCCCCTAAAATTTATTTGAAAAGTTAGACATTTTTTTCCCCAAGACATGGGTACATACATACCTATATCATTTTATGTGCGAAAACAATTTTACACCAGGAGTTTACATCTCCATGAATGACATAAAGGACTCCATAAATGAATTATTGAAATTTGATTTTTATCTTAATGAATTGAATAGGTTTATTAGGGGAGAAACGATTCCCATTAATTTTTACTATCTCTAAGTTGACAATAAAGCACGCCAACTGGCGGTCGAAATTCCGTCACTGCATAGCTTTTCCACCAAATTACTTTTAGGACAGTTCCTCCAACCGTGGAGCCAAAAACGCCAAAATACAACATAAGACACCAAAAAAACATCATACTAAATTTGTTGGCTTTTGGGCCATAAAAAATTAGGTAACAGTCAAGATCCGTTGCAAATTCTCAAAACTATTACTGGGTAATTTATTGTTTTCATGTGAAGAGCTGTTGTGTTTTACCCGTGGAGAAACCTGCCCTTCTGTTGGAAGTTATATTTTTAATAAAACAGAGACCATGGGTTCTTAAGTAGGTAAGGTAGGCAGGTACTAATACTAAATAATCTATAGATAATATATACATCTTATCATGCCTGTAGGTACATAATACTTAAACTATTTTCTTTAACATCAGCAATATCTTTCTTTTTGAAATCCAAAAACCTTACCCAATATCAATAGTAACCTTAATATTTTTAAGAAGTATTTTGGTAGGTACCACAAGTCTGTGGTTTTCTTGAAAATACTTTGGTCCTCATTCTAGGATCACACAGACACTAAGGTAGATTCCAGCTAGGCCTGTGGTGAGCAGACTATTCCTTGACAATACAGGACGCATTCAGTCCAAAGTTACAAATATACTTTCTATTTTCAATCCTCTTACAATTTTTTTGGGTGATTCCATTACTTTCCTTTCTGTAGGATAAGGAAAGTAAAAATGAGTGTTCTTCATTTCAAGAGTGATGGCACAATTACTCCAGCCTTGGGACTTTGGACTCGTCACTCGAACCACCGACCTACTGGTTAGCGAGTTCTATTGTCATGTTATTTTTCTTCATTTTATAAAACTAGCTGTGTGCCCGCAGTTCCTAACAGACCAAATTTAATAAAATTACTGAGGCATGGCCGTACTGATAAGTCATGCCTTTTAGTTCCTTTAAGAGTGTTCTCGGTTAGCGTAATGAATTAATGTTTATAGCTATCTGTTACTGTTTTTCTAGAATGTGAAGAACCGCTAAAGCGGTTCACCCGCTCTCTTACGCCAACAGGAGTACCGACGGAAAACCTTGCCTGGTTCCCTTGGTATATACCCCCTCCTAGAATGTTATAATTAGAATCAGATCTTTCCTCAAAGAGGCTAAGTGGTCCGCCTAATTTTCGCTTCTCATCCGGTAGCCTATAGACTATAGACAGTCATCTATTCATCTATAGCTATAGGCTCTTGTTATACTGCTATGAAGTATGAATATTACCTATACTCTTAGGTTTGCAAAAAAAAATTCGCACCGATTGGCAAGGTCACAGGTAGGGAAAGGCGCGCTAACTTCAAGGTCATAACCGAATTTTTTTGCACGTTAATATCATGTTTCCCTTTCGCTACCATGTCTGGAACTCACAGGGGCCTCTCGTTCCGGTAGTTCCTCTCAGTCTGTTGTCTGAGGGTAATGGTCAATGGACATTCACACTCTATTGATTCAACGATAATATTATGTAAATATGCATTCAGATACATATCTCTCTTATTCCGAGTATAACTTATTGCATTTTGATTATTTCATTTGTTTTCAATATTGAGTTACAAAAGTTAGAAATAATATGACTGTTATAAGATACTATTGTTTTTGTGCAGTATAATAATACAATTATGTAGTATCATTACATTATATTACTTTTTTGTCAAGGTTTTATTATAATATGCAAAAACTCAGCAGACCAGGGTCACCATGTGCTTTTTTATATAGGTAGATATCACTGTGTGAATGTGGTCAGTGATAATGAGAAGATAGACTTGGAATTCCAATTCCTAACAATATTAATTCATTGTGGTTTACAAGTAGGTACCATTTGTTTTATACCACTAGAATTCTGTTCAGGTATAACATGATAATAGTTAAACAGCCAAATAATGTCCGGAGCTGGGATTAACAGAGGAAAGTTGAATACCTACTTTTAAAAAAATACTAGAGCACGTTGAATATTTACAATATTATGCAGATCCCAGGAAAAACAAATGGTCAAGTAATGTCGAGTATATATTTATATTATGTTAGAGCTAACGGACATGGACTAGGATCCATCATGGTTTCAAATCCAAGTACTGGCTGTCTGGCTCGACTCAGGCTGGGTGAGGTACAAGTGTAGCTGATCGATAGTTTGTCTAGGGAATAAAAGGTTCATATATGACTGTTCCTTCATTGATGGATGGCCTAGGGTGTAGAGAATGAGGGATCTGCGAGTTTATATCCAAGTAAGGGAAGGGGGGTGGGGGCAATCCCGTGCCCCCTCTCTTCCGTACCCCTCTGATAACAACATAATTTTATTATTGCGTAGGTATAATATATCAATCACTCGCCTAACTTACGCCAGTACGTCTAGGCTATTGGATTCATCTGCCGCGCTCTAGCGGTCTAGACACCAGTCACGCGTCTAGATATGAAATAAATAAATATGTAGGTATGTGCAAAAACAGTCATTCCTCCATCCGTCTCAAGGTCGTACGATTTCTCCCAAAAATACCAACACATTGGCATCATAAAACATTTTCCTACTTCGCGATTTTAGCCGGGGAGATCTTGCGTGCTAGGCTGCTAGGATATAGTTCCATTCATTGTACAGGGTGGAATGGATATTTTTTACGTCAGACCGTCAAATGTGACAGGATTTTGTTTGTTTTAAGTTTTATCAATAATGTTTTATTTGAATAAAAATCATTCATTGATAGTTGCATAGTTGCTTCTTGCTAATTGAGGTATTAAATGGAGAACTTAATTGACGATTAGCTATAGTATGTAAATTAGGGCGATTAGCAATTATAGAGCTATAATATGTTAGTTAAGATGTTTGATTGAATTCCTACATTCTAGACATCTAGACAGTCCACTGCTCTTTTATTCTGATAAAAAAGTAAACACTGAAATTATTGTTCTTTTAGAATTAAAATATTTTTCTAAATTAGTGTAACCTAAAAAAAATCTCAACATAATTATAGGTTATACGTATGTGCTTGGCAACATTCGTCGTTTATAAAACCCTGTATGTATCCAACAAATATTAAAAGTTCATGCAAAAAATGCAAGTTTTTTTGTACTTCAAATTTTATAAACCAATTTGGTGTTTCTTTAGTTGATACAGACCTGAATCAAAGTGTGACGTTACTTCAAATTGGAACTCTAACAACATTGTCAGCAAGATAGTGACACTTGTTGGCATTTCAGGCAAATGGTCCAATGCGGCAAGTACTTAGAATCAGGAGAAATGCTTCATTATACCTATATCTCCAGGTTATGTTCATGAATATTTCGAAAGTTCATCCGCGATCATCATCACTTGTGTCTCTTTTCCTGAGTTGCCCGTTAAGTGCCATTAAGATTTTTTTTTGTTGGTATGATTCGAAAGATTTTCTGTCGTTTTATTATATAATCTATGTTAATCGAATTTTCTAACCCGATCTTGATTGGTTAAAATTATAACCCTCTCTCTCGGACTTTTCTTGATTACACATTCAGAAATAACAACTTTTAGTCTAGTAATCCTGGCTTTTAAAAATGCAAGTTTTGGTGTAGTTTTGATTTTTTGTACCATAGTGTATTTTGAGCTGCTGAACACGAATCTGAGGTTTGCCAACAAAAATTTTACCGGCAAATTTTTTTACAGGCAAAAAACAGGCAAAATATTGGACTATTTTTAGTTTTTCTGAAATATCTCCCAAGTGATTTAATTAACGCCAACACTAACTCTATACAAAGTTGTTCACAACTAAATTCCCTACATTTTATGTTCTACAAAAAAAATTGTGCGACCAACCTTTGAGCTTAGAGGGCGCCCTCAAAATGCAGGCAAAAAATCAAAAGTGGCCAAATTTGCGATTTTTTAAAATTTTACTTCAAAATAACGCTCCTGACAATATTTTTGACAGTTAAAGACGTCATTGATGGCTTATAGGCTAAAGTTTCAGACTTTTTCAGCCTTTTAGAAGGACCTTTGCAGCCTTTTGGAGTGACATAGAGATCACAGTCACCTGTGTCTATTTAGAACCCTGGTTTTAAAACAAAAAAGTTTTGCTGTACTTGTGATTTTTGGTAATATAGTGTATTTATAGCTGCAAAGTATGAATTTGATGTTTGCCAACAAAAAAATTGCCGTCATTTTTTTAACAGGCAAAAACGGCCTGAATGGAGCTTTTTTCAGTTTTTAACAATATCTCCGAAACTATGCATTTCAAAGCAACGTTAGGTGAATACTAAGTTCAACATAACTGAATTTCCTACATATTATGTTCCCAATATTTTTTTGTACAACCAACCTTTGAGCTTTGAGTGCGTCCTCAAAGCCCAGGCAAAAAGTCAGAAAAGGCAAAATTTGAAATTTTTGAAGTGTGAATGATATTAATAATGGTTTAAAGGCTAAATTTTTTGACCTTTGCAGTACATCTTTGTGAGGGACTTGAATCAGGGTCCTCCATTGATGGCATGATATCGCAAACCAAGCATAGAGCGGAGCAGGAGAGTCCTGCTTTCCTGCAGCCATATTTTCCCGTAAATTTGCAGGAAACGAGCTTCAGCAATTCGGGGGGAGGGGGGAGAGAGATTTAATATAGGTTCTTGATCTGTTTGAGTTTGCTTCCATCCCCATTCTTCAGGAGCTTTACTTACTTTCAACCATTGTTGCACTTGATGGTACAGGGTATGAGGGTACACCCTGAGGGAGTGCACACGGTGGTAACGCAGCAATGTTGAAGTTGATTCTAAAGGCTACCTTGGTATAACATATGTATCGCAGATGGTTAAGTGAAGACGGACTTTTTTCACTGGACGCATACAAATGTATTAAGAGGCGTTCTCCTGCTGCCGCTACAGAGTCTTGGGACGCATTAGAGTCTTTGAAGACGTCTATAACTTTGCCAAGACTAGGACTTTTTACAAGGGTTTTTAAAAATTTCCTTTTTCCTTGTTTAAATAGAGCCGACGTCTTATCACACCTGCTCATTGCATGTAGAAAGAGGATGTGTTCTTTCACGCATGAGAAATTTGCAGCTTCAAGGGGTGAATACAAAGCTGGACAAATGGTCTGCTTTCCAGGTTTTAAATAGAAGACATTGTCAACTTCACAGAGCCCAATCAAGATTACTAATATTCCCCTACTATAGCAACAGTCTCATTTGAGTGCGGTCGTAACAATCAGTACGCCTGCATCTTCTTCTGCCTGCTTATATTGCAAACCTGCTTCTGAAAATTTGGTAGCAAGTAAGTCAATGAGACGACTATTATTTCTTGGATTTGCTAGAAAATTATCTTTTGACATTGTTGGTATCATGGTGTCATCAAAAAGATGAGAGAGTCCTAGTTCTCCTCATACGCTCAGCTGTCTTTGTTCCTCTTTGAATATCTTAAGGCTGGCCATCGAAGACAACTACTGCCCCAGGATATTTGGCGATGACATACTGCATGTATCTGTCACAGTTTGAAGAGAATAATGCATTTGTAGGCCAGACAACTCTGTGTTACAGGAATCCCCCATCAATTACATATTGCACCTGACCAGTAAAATGCTTGTTCGTCAGGGGCTTAAGATCTTTGTATAGAGTGGACTTTGTTCCTTTTCTCATGCATCCCTTGTCAAAAAGTGACAAAGAATAAGGTCCTAGATCATAGCTCAAAAAGTTTTCGAGTTCTTCGTTGGAATGCTTAGCAAATGAAATCCGTTGGAATAAAGTTGTGGAATTCACGGGGACCATTCGAACATCTCCATTCTATTTTTGTTGTCTCTTTTTACTGCTGCATCTTTCAAAGCAACGTGTTGATCAGAGCTAGAAAGCGAAACACCACAGAAATGTTCGATTTGTTCTGACACATGCTGAATGGATGTCATTCCCATTGTCCATCTTATGAGAACGCTTTCTCCAACACCACGACCATGAGTAAGGCGTCAACCATTAGAAACATCAAACCTTTAAAATCAGGTGCCCAATATATAAATTGAAAATGAACTGCTCATAATGTAGAAATATAGGACAGTGGAATAGATAGGCGTTGCCATCACAAACTAATCTCACATCGACCTCACCTAGCCTGATTGGAACCGGCAAAATTTAGCAATACTCACTTAGGATGACATTTGAAAGAATAGTAGGAAATAGTTTGTTGGCCGGCAACTTATTTTTTTGCTAACACAATATTCGGGACTCAGCAGTCCAAATACTCTAGTGTACCAAAAATTAAAACTACCACAAAACTCTTTGTTTAAAAACAAGGAAAGGTCCTAGATTGATGCAAGTGATCCTGATCTAGATCCAGGTAAAAAAGCTGCAAAGGTCACGAAATTTAGCTTCTAAAGTTTAGACCTTTAGAGTCTAAACTAAACAATATCATTCACACTGCCAAGAACGTTATGTCGAGGTAAAACTTCAAAAAGTCCAAATTTTGCCTTTTCTGACTTTTTGCCTAAGCTTTAAGGGCGCCCTCAAAGCTCAAAGGTTGGTTGCACAAAAAAATATTTGGAACATAATATGTAGGAAATTCAGTTATGTTGAACTTAGTATTCACCTAACGTTGCTTTGAAATGCACAGTTTCGGAGATATTGTTAAAAACTGAAAAAAGCTCCATTCAGGCCGTTTTTGCCTGTTATCAAATGATGGCAATTTTTTTGTTGGCAAACGTCAAATTCATACTTTGCAGCTATAAATACACTATATTACCAAAAATCACAAGTACAGCAAAACTTTATTGTTTTAAAACCAGGGTTCTAGATAGACACAGGTGACTGTGATCTCTATGTCACTCCAAAAGGCTGCAAAGGTCCTTCTAAAAGGCTGAAAAAGTCTGAAACTTTAGCCTATAAGCCATCAATGACGTCTTTAACTGTCAAAAATATTGTCAGGAGCGTTATTTTGAAGTAAAATTTTAAAAAATCGCAAATTTGGCCACTTTTGATTTTTTGCCTGC
Organism: Bactericera cockerelli; assembly: GCA_024516035.1. NCBI lineage: Eukaryota > Metazoa > Arthropoda > Insecta > Hemiptera > Triozidae > Bactericera > Bactericera cockerelli. Next base: position 28,099,581 of record CM044957.1, on the reverse strand, counting down.
ATTTTGAGGGCGCCCTCAAAGCTCAAAGGTTGGTCGCACAATTTTTTTTGTAGAACATAAAATGTAGGGAATTTAGTTGTGAACAACTTTGTATAGAGTTAGTGTTGGCGTTAATTAAATCACTTGGGAGATATTTCAGAAAAACTAAAAATAGTCCAATATTTTACCTGTTTTTTGCCTGTAAAAAAATTTGCCGGTAAAATTTTTGTTGGCAAACCTCAGATTCGTGTTCAGCAGCTCAAAATACACTATGGTACAAAAAATCAAAACTACACCAAAACTTGCATTTATTTCGCTATTTTTGCGCTTGCGGTACTAGACTATTTGTATCAATGGCATGATTTTTTCCTCCCATCCCAGTACTATCATGCCTCAGTATTTTCTTTGATGAACACCTTTGAATCCCTTTCTGATGTGAGTTCTGTGTGTTAGGGTTCAGTGTAGTCCCGTTGTGAAGTACGGGGAACAGCTAGTATAAAATCTAATCTCCTTTCTATCACACTTGATGCAATTCATTCTGCAAATTTTTCCTCGCCCAGAGTTTGTTGCCTTGCAATTTTTTTTCTGATGTCTCTGCCACCTCCTCCATTCTCAACTCGCGAATAAGAATCTTGGGGGGAGGGGTAGGGGGGGGGGGGGGGGGGGAGAAGATAAAAATTGATAGTATATTTTTAATGCCCACGTGATTTCTATATATCTTTCTCTCTCAACTCTCTTCCTCTCTCTTTGTGATGTCCAGCTCTTCATTTATTTGGTACCATGAGTTGGGGGGAAGGGGAGTGCGTTGCCCCCAGAGTAGTATGTGAGTGTCCCCCCACGCACCTGCGCGCATTCCGGTGTTGTAGCTGAATGCAAGTCAATTCTAAACTTGGCGATGAAGCACATAAAATGAAGAAGAAAAAAAAAATCTTGTTTTTTTTCTTTCTTTCTCTCTTCGTCATAGATTTGAAAAGTGCACTCAGAAAAGAACATCATTAGCCAGCCACCTACTTGGAAGATTTTTTTTGCAGTATTCTCTATATATATCTCTCTCTCTCTCTCTCTCTTTCGGCTTTCCTCAATCTCTTTCTCTTTTCAATGTTATCGTGTGCTTTTGCATTGCCTGTCTGCAGCCAAGTCAGAACGTTATTGCCTTTCCGGGCATATGAAGAGAGAGGCAGAGAGAGAGAGAGAGAGAGAGAGAGAGAGGAGAGAGAGAGAGAGAGAGAGAGAGAGAGAGGGGAAGAGAGAGAGAGAGAAAGAGATAATAGAGTCGTAGACACATAACTGTTATAAGTTAGTATAGTAGATAAAAAAATAAAGAAGAAAAAAAGATTTGTAGAATTAGAAGGAAAATTAATAGAAATGAGAGTAAATTTTAAAATATGATAAAGAAGCAAGGACAGAAGACGACATCTAAGGTACTAAACATTTGACAGTCCATAACTTGGCAATGCCTACATAATTATTTACATTAGAAATACATTTGGAGATAGAAATAACTATATCCTCAATCACAAGTCCCACAAGCATAAGCCGACAATGCCCACAATATCAGTGCCCATACAGTGCAATGCCCATTGCCCATACCATAGTCCAACATTATATTTCCCCTATTAACAGCTTGACCACCAGAGCAACTCATTCATAAAATAGGTACATAGATCAACATTACATAGATGCAGTTGATAACATTATGTGCATAAGATAAGATGTACATGTGTTCGCATTATGTATGTACATCGGACATACAAGTCTACCAGTACATTGATAGTAATTATGCATAATAGTACACTCATAGATGATGGAACTTAGCAATAAGTTATTGAGTAGGTTTATACTTGCATTAATTATGTTAACAAACCGAGAGGTCAACCTCATAAGGAGTAATTTATTAGTGAGTGTTTGGGTGTCCCTCATGGTTAGCTATCTACCTTTTTAATCTTACTTTTATTTTGAGTTCATCTTCACGCTCAATGTAGGTTCACTCAACAAAAACTTTTACAATAAGTCTTTTACTTTTTATAGTCTCAATAAGAAGTCACCGTGGCCAAGTGAGTTAGCGCAATAAGCATTGGACGCATGGTGACCTGGGTTTCATCCCCAGCGGGGCAGCAATTTTCTGCTCTGTACTTGGATGTTCGGGGTACACTCATACTTCGGGAGGAAAAATGAGTAGCTGTTTGAGTAGTGGTGGCATTACCAGAGTGTAAAGAAATTAATGTAATATAGAATTCAAAAAGTGCAGGAGGCTCTTAGTACTGCGCTACCCACAAAAATTGTGAAGAGCCCTTGTGCTTCACCAAATCACCACAAATAAAATCATACATACAAACATACCCCAATTCACAATTTGCAACATAGGTGTTCATTTCTGTATACCTACTCCAATTTTCCTGGCCCACATTCAGTTTGGAAATTTTTAAAAATTCAACAAATGCCCTGTTTTCATTTCGATGACCTCATCATTTGAAAAAAGCAAAAAAACCTATCTAATCAGTACAGCTCGTCAAAAACAGATTTGGGGCGAATATGTAGACAATTAGGGACCCAACAATGAGACAACACACTTCTGATATGGATCAAACTATGTATTTACTATAGTGACAGGATCAAGGTTATGAGTTATTATCTTCATAAAGCTGTCTAGCACCATCAGGAAGATCTGATATCAAGATAACGTTTATTGTATAGTTCAGAGTTTGATTTCTTACGATTCGATTGCTTTTTAGTACATCATGATAATATACATGTAGGTTCCAGTATACAAACATACCCTACATACATATTAAAGGTACTAGATAGGGTACTTAGAGAAGTTGTCAGTCATTTATAAAAATATAACTTATCTCTGAAAAACCGCCTGTATTGCTAATGGGAGGAATCAGGCACCTCTTGAAATCGAAAATTGAACTAATGGGAACCAATAAGTTCATTTAATGTTTTTTGTTTTGACCTTTCCATTTGTTATTGACACCAAAATTCGAATGCTAATTTTTTTCGTCTCCAGGAATATGGGTCACCGTGATTGATTGAGTCATTTTTTCCTCAGTAATTTTTTGCAAATCTTTTTCCTCATTAATTATTGATGCACTAACTAATTTGTTCGTCATATTTGCATGGCATTAGACAAATTAATTTGACTACTAGTGTTCCTATAAATTTTGCTTTAATGTAGTTTAGTGCGTTGGCTTGACTATCAATTGTTAGGCACATGAGTTCGTCAATTTTTTAGCTGGCCTTTTTAAAACTAAATTGACGGGTGTAACCCATTATATTATATTGGTAGTAAAAAAGTACAATATTTTGAAATATTAATTCTTTTAGGGCCACTTTTTTCTTTAAAATATAGAATTTTATTTCCAGTACTCATCTCATTTTTTATTTATTTATAGTACATAGTTTTTTAAAACAATATTCCGGGTGTTTTGGTGAGTGTACTGATGTACCTTTTTTTTTGTGGTATATTATAGTGATTCAGTGCTTGCTGAAAATAAACCTGTTACTTTCAATGAAATATGAACTTGTAAAACATCCAATAGAGGACATTGAAGATTTTACAAACCAAAACTCAGAAGAAACTATCCACAGTTCCCTATGATGTTCGCTGATTCCAGAGTTGGTGCAAAATTTAATGGAGAGTTTCAAATTTTTGGCAACCATGAGAGATCACGTGTTCCATAGTGCAGTAAGTTGAGAGCTAAACAGTGTAGATAGGTACCCTACACAGCTTTCTGCAAAATTATTAGCGTGCGAGAACCGACGAGAAGAGAGGAAAACTTTGCAAACCTAATCTATTCATGTCCTACTTCCAAAACCAGATCCATGTATTATTACAATAAAATTGGTGTAAGCAATTCTATCTTGGTTATCAAAACATACCGGTTGTACACAGAAAGTAGACCTGAAAAGTTAAATATTTTACCTAAAACCAACAACGGTATAGAGAATACTTTAAATATACAGAGAAAACATATATGGTCAAAATATCAGACAGAGTTAGGTAAATAACAGCACTAACTCTTCATGCCATAAAATTGGCACTGAACCATTAATTAGCCAATGTTTAGCCGAGTTAATTGGAAGATTCGAAAGTCCGTTAGCGGAGATTAATTATTGTGGTGCCTACACGTGGTGGTGAGGTGAGGTTGATGTGCTGGCTGGTTGCTGCCGCTGATGAGTGGTCAAGGAATCTGCGAATGCGAACCTTACTTGGACGAGAGTGAAGACTAGAGTTTTGCAAAAAAAAATTCAAACAATCATAAAGGTAATTTTAGCGGTGGCACCGAATTGAGGCTTGTTTATCTTTTTACTCTCCTTTTGTAGGTATCCTATTATAAGGAAAGTTTTGTATTCGTCGAAAATTTGACCTAACCAGTTTTTTCACATTTTTGAACGAATCACAGCCTCAGGCAGGATACCAAAAAAGATGTTTTCGGCCTTTGGTCCGTCCGTCTGTGAACAAGATATCTAGAGAACGGTAAGAGCTAGAGAATTGAAATCTGTTTAGTAAGTAGATCTTATTACCACACGAACCACGCAACTTTTGGCTGAAATAGGCCGCACACTGCGGCCGCAGGGCCCCAAAAATTGGCCGCAAGGGCCGTTCCTTTGGATTGGTTAAAGATACAAAAGAGGTTAAAGAACAACTTTTTATTGGAATGAAAAAATAATAGGGGTTTATTCATTCTTTTGATATCTTGAACTTTTTGGAGCCCAGCCCCAATTTACCGGTATTTTGGGGGGAACCCGCTTGGACTAACTTTTTTATTATTCAGCCTAGATGGGAGTTGTGACATATTAAATTCAACGATTTTGAGGTGCTGATCACCGTCGGATATTTGAGGCCAGCGAATCTCATATTAACTTTGATTCTTGAATTCTCCCTTCTAAGAAGTTATGAAATTTCAGGCAAACAATATGAGATTGCCAATCGTGAAACACTGAAGTATGCGTGTCAAAAAATATATTCAAATGGTTCACTATTCAAAACTAGTCTTGCTAAAAATATGACTATAAACATACATACCTATATCATTAAATGCCTAGATATAACAAACCTACACCGATGGCGTTATTTTTACTATACTATTGTATAATTAGAGTAGACAAAAACATTTACCTTAGTTAATATGTTATTGTATCTAAAAATATGGGAGGAACAAATTCACATCAATTTATCTATAGTAATATTATGTAAACTTAAATTTATATCAGATAAAAATTAAATCCCAATGTAGTTACCTTTATTTCATAGATAGGTACTTACCTACAGCTGCTATTTTTTGGCACACAAAATTAAAACTAAGAAACCACAAACAAATAGTCCCAATTGAAATACAATTACCTGAAAGAGATTATATCCTCTATTACGGATCCATAGCTATTAGAAGATAAATTACATCATCAAATCAAGAATTTATTATGATTTATAATTAAAAAATAGCGTCCAATCGAAATTCACCTACTCTAGCCATGAAGACATCATAATCATCATGGACAAACGAACAATCCTAAACAACTAATCACTATTTTTTCATCTGATTGGTTAAGTAGTGTTAACTACAAAGATATAAACATAACTGATTTCCTGACCTAATTAAATCTTACTTACATGAACTTGAGTTCACCCTCATTTTGAATCATTTGAGATAATAGTCTATTTAGCAAACCATATTCTTACAAACATGGACATCATAATGCCAACTCTCATGAAATCAAGTGTAGAGCTCAAAGACCTAACCTAAGCCTCACTGCCTCATATTGTGCGTGCATGACCTAGAATAATTCGCCTAGGCCCGCGTGTCTCCTGTTGGTTTTACAAACTCTCAAGTTCCGTTAATTCTGCCTGCGTGAGTGAAGACCTATTAGTAGGCAGAAATTTCGGGAAAGGTTAGAGACCTCATGGTAAGAATTTCAACTCCGGCTAGTCTCTCTCTCTCTCTGGTGCTAAAATTCTGCGCATGGAATAGGTTTCTAGGTACATACATAGTTGGTTTTGAATGTTCGGTACTTCGTGTCTGTATTGTTATTTTATCAACTTGATTTTTCTATCAACTGAATACTTATACCGCTAATATCAAACATTGGATCTTCCGTGTTCCGAAAAAGTTCCAACTCTCTGAAGTCTGAACTCTAAATTAATCTAACTTTCAATTAAGTTGATATCGTGACGCTGGCTTTTCCCGGCCCCACTCAGGCTGGGTGAGGTCAATGTGAGTAGCAGGTTTGTAAGTTTCCTGCGAATGGAGGGTAAAACCCCCGTCGTGATATGACCATGGCAGTTGAAAGCGACGTTAAACCCCACTTTAAAAAAAAAAAAAATCAAGTTGATAGCTAGGTACTTTTACTTACCATTAGACTTTTTCTTTTCTTATTAATTCGAAAATATAATTGTAGAATATGAGAAACAAAACCTCCATCTTTTCAGTGTCAGCCTCTGGTCCAAAAATAATATTGTGATATAGTGTATCTATGTAGGTACCTCTCTTACAAAACTTTTTTGTCCAAAATTCATGATCAAAAATATAACTGACAGCTAAAACGATTTGATTTTTGAGACCCATCATTCCTTTCACATACTTATTGGTATTTGGTATATGAAGATTGAAGCTGTTAGACCTGTTTTGTATTGCATCTGGTGAATGCACCACCCTGTAACAACAATGTACATGACCAGTGTTGGAATAAATTTATGATTGTGTTTGATCTGAATAGCTATTAGATTAATAACGCGTCTTGTACTGGTGTCAGCCGGGGTGTTACATTGTGAGACAGCTTTATTAGAGGCGCCCGGGAGAGCTAACAGGCGCAGGCGTAGGGTATTGAGATGTTCGCCGAGTAAACGTGCAACACCTAGCTGTAATGAACGCCGCAGTGCCGCAGTCTTCAATTTGTTCATCTGGGGTTTTCAGATGATAAACAGGACGTACCCTTGTTACATTTGGATGTCCGGATAATTGTTGAGATATTAGTGGTAGCAAGACTAATAAATAATTTGTTTGTCTTCCCCTATATATTTATTTATATGAACTTGACAGAGATTGTGGATTATTCTTGTAATTAATTCAATGCCTATTTGGTACTTACAGTACCGTCACGGAAATTGTGATTTACATTACCCTTATTTGACAAAAGTCTCGGTCTTCAAATCGAAATAGGTCTCATAGTAAGAATTGTTATGTATTCACGTGGTCTCTAAATAGTTTGAAGGTGAGTTTATGTAGGTACGTATTGTTTATTGGTTCTTCGGAGAAGTGCATGGCGATTTTTCTAATTTACAAATTCTCTGCAGTTGTAGGGCTTCCATGTGATTCTCGTATGCAGTTATTGGGGCTTCCAAGATTAACAGTATGTGGTAAACTGTAACAGTTTTTTGTTGAGTTTTGTGTGCGAGTCACAAATTTGAGAATTATGATAGATAGTAGGTATTTTTAGAATTATGGAACGTAAGTACAATTGCATACCTAGGTGTAATGATGTATTTACCTATACTGAAATAATTCATTTTGACGAACTATGTATAATACCTTTTTGTAGTGTCAGTAACATAGCTTTTTTTAACCATCCCCCGTAATCTTATTTGAGATACTTACAAAGAATTAGAATAAAAATCCTGATGGTGTTAAAATTATTACTATCAAAATACTGTTTCGAAAGCCCTTTAAACTTAGTCTCAAATTTTAGGCTTTTGGTTCTCAATATTGTTTTAATCGGGGACCACCTTGCTCGCAAATTTTGAATATCTGAATAAAAACTTTCGTGTTTAGAGACCAATCAATAATGATGTGTTTGAAGATTAGATAGTTTTACGCAATTTTGCCAAATGCATCTACAGATTCTACGGGCCTCTTCATTAAGATTCAAAGTTATAACCTCTAACATTAAGCAAAAATATATTACCCATTTCACTCAGCTTTAAACTCTTTCCAATTTAGTAATAAAAACCCCGTCTCTAATGACATTTTAAGAAGAGAACTTTTATGAGGTTGACTTCAAACTAGTTTGACAGATTGAATGCTCCATACATAAGAATAATACCATTGAAAACAAACTCAAAAGAAAGAAGGAAAAAGTGCTTAGAATATATCATTTCATAATGAAAGAGGTTAATTGAACCAGTATCCAATAAGATGAAATGAAGAAGATCCCAAAACCTGGTAAACATTGACTCATTTCACCACGAGATTTTGGTTTGTTAACCGCAGAGTATGTGGGACATACACGTGGTACCCTCCATGTCTAGTTTTACAATTGCTAATAGGAACATCATCTAGTACTTCCACGGGACTGACGTCACTGACTGATCTTGGGAGACATAAGTACTCAATTACACATGATTGTAATGGTGGAAAAGAATATGTGTTTCATTCATTCTAGCCACAATGTGTACCAGCCTGGGACTACATACATCAAACAAAAATATGGAACTAATTAGGTCATTGACGTCATAATATTTGGTACATACCTAATATTTGGTACATGACCTCATTGAACATAAATGGGAGCTTGTGAAATTTGGTTAGAGAGAGCATTTTCATAAGAAATGGAAAAAAAATCAGTGTTGTGTTTCACTTTTTTATACAGGTCAGATCATGGATTTTTTTTTTTTAAAGAAAGGTTTGAAAGAAACTACTATTTTTCAAGAAGAAACACTTTTTAAAATTTAATATCTGACACTCTTTTTATTAGGAATAAAAATGTAATTATTTCAGTTACTTATCCATAATATCCATACCAAGTTATCAATCTGAATATAAAATAAAGTGCTAGGTTGACATTTAAAGGATGACTTCTTTTTTTTTATAAACAATTTTTTATAGATGTATTTTACTACAAGGTTTATAACATAAGGATGACTTCAATTACTCGTATATTATTTTCTATACTCTTAAGTTACCCTCGCCTATGTATATTCTAGTTTGGTGTCCGACTCTGGATTGGGTGCATCTTCTTGTATTGCTGAACTACCAAGTCCTCAAGTTGCTATGATGTGCAAATAGCCATCAATGAGCAGGGATAATCCGGGTAGGTCTTGGACCTTAGACCGTTGACTGATGATTGATTTAAAGTCATTAGAAACGATTTCATTGCCAAACGAAGCGAGTTACTTGAGAGTTGAATAATGTCAACTGATATGAGTAGCTTGGCGGTGGTCAATAGAAGTACAGGCTCAGTAATGATCCCAGACGAGATCACATTACACTGGAACATGTTGGTAGACGGGTAACCTTCAATGTTTACCCGGTAATATAAAAATTATATAATTTACGAGATCGCCGGGTACGACTGTTTGAAGACCTGACTCGTCTGACAAGTGACAAGGATTTGAAAAACTACACAACAAAAATTATTCAAGTCTAGATATGGGATAATACTGACTGACTTTGGTCGGGTTGATGAGATTAGCGGAGATGTGAATAAATCGAGAGTGGATAGATGGACTGTTTACGTTAGATGGATAAAAAAGTTTTAAAGAAAAAGTAATATGTAACCCAATTTGCTTTTCTTTCAGTGTTAATAAGAATTCTTTTGAAGCCTCTTTATTATTCTGGAGGATGGTTGAGAACCGCAGTATGAGTTAGTAACACACCTACAGATGCTAAGGAAATTGGTGTCAACTTTGAAATGAGATCGTAAACTTGGTACTCTTGTGTCCTATAACTCTACTTCAGCAAAGCTTCAACATCAAGAAATGGGCAACTCAAGTTACTCAAGGCCTGTTCAGAATGAATCACTCAGTTAACACACGAAGGAAGAGTAATATAATTACTGATGTCTAGATCTGAGTCGCTGAAACAACACCTAATAACAAAACAGCAATAACCAAATATACAGTCCACGGAAAGAGTATTGCGAAAAATAAGTTCGACACCGTGTTCCGTAAATTGTGACTCACTTTAACCTTACGGACCTCACTTTACAGAATTGACCAGTCACTTTGCAATATCCACAAGTTTCACTTGGTCACTTTGATACAGACTCCTTTGGACGAAGAAAATACCCATTTATGTCACCCAAATGAGTCACACTTATGCAAAACATTTGTGTCAGAGAAGCTGGATATGTCTTGGAGAAATTGCTAAGATACTAAAGATACAAATCCAAAAGCCAATTAATAATAGTCGTGTTGACAAAGAGGTGGGAACTTTCAAAGTTGCCCGATTCCTTTTTTGGAAAGAGAACAACTCAGATTTGTTGATCAACATGGTCAAATAAATTAAGCTTGGTGCTAGATTGTGGGCAAAGAGGAACATACTCAACATAGACATCAAACTGTATAACTACGAGTTTCGTTGTTGTTGCTTAATGACTCTTTAACATAATATAGATCATATGAGACTGGGGTTCACCTTCCATTCGCTGAAAATTCCCAAACCCTGCCCACATTAACCTTACACAGCCTGGGTTGGGCTAGCTATTTTATTTCACCCCAACTCTCAGTCAGAGTATTCTTGTCTTAAGCATGAAACTTTCACCACGAACCCTAGAAACAATTTCTCAATCAGGACTCTACATGGTAGTATTATGATCTAGAACTACAAAAGCAAATCATTTCAGTCAACGCGATATAAAAATAATTGCAAGACACCCACACCTGATAGGGGCCTGGAATAGCCGGCATCACGATGGTTAGAATCTGAACGGTCACCCATTCAAGTCTAGCCTCGCTGGATGTTACTTACTTGATACTGTGTTTAATAGGTCTTTATGTTCGCATCTCTTCAATTCTTATAATCACCTATTTTGAGCGCCCAAAAATTATTTGAATTAACTTTTATCAATTCAAGACTAATATGAATTGGAAATTTTTCGAACAGAACTTTGTAACAAAAACTGTCACCTCAGGGGTTAATTAATAAATTTCCATCATATGAAACTAAATCGAACGATTAGTCGATTAGACTCTGGTAGATTTTTCATTTTGTACTTAGAAAGAGACTCAATCTTGAAATGTTGATCTATGTAGAATTTTGATTGAGTCATCTAATTTTTGATGCAGTGCTCATAACTCACTATAATAATCTAAGGCTAAACTCAGAGCTAGATGATGTTTTGGTACTCACTGTTCTCGACTTGAACTCTCCTGACATCTAGCGCAGACTTGTTAGTTGTGAGACACGCAGTAGACTGTAGCCCAGCCGTATAGCAAATAATAACCTCTCTCCTCTCCGTCTCTCACAGCACATGACCTTGTTGAAATATATCGGCATAGAGGTTTAACATGCGTGCGTACTCAGAGTCGGTTCAATTCAGTTTGCAACTGAATTGAAATTTTACGAACGACCGACGGACAGGGTGCAACGAATGCAGCCAGGACGAGGAATGAAGATTATGCAAGTGACGTAAACCAGCAGGCAAAGACTTGGGGTTCGGACACATAAGTGTAGGCATTGAAGTCTAGTTGCCTCAATGATCAGAATTATCATTATTTTACCCATGCAGAATTTGCCGAGCATCCTTATGAAAAAATGCACTTTCAGAGTAATGGGACCCCTATCTCGTTGTGATAGTTTAATCTAAGTTAAGTACTACTACTACACTATACTAAAACTAATAGGAGAAAAAGTCCTGTAACTGTTTTGAGTTCTTGACCAAAAACATGAAAAAGGATTTATGAGATTTTCAACTAAAATGACTTAGGGAAAAATTGTGGTGATGTCACTGATAAATCTGATAAAAAATACGTTTTTTTTTTTATGTTTTTAAACTCATCATCATACTGAGTAGCAAAAGAGGCAAGCTGATCAGTCAGAACCAAACAAATTCATTTAAACCCTAAAAAATGCGCCCACCACTTTTAGCACAATCTTTGAGTGGTTTTTGAGCAGCGTAAAACTATACCGGGCATGTTAGAAGCAGTTAACGCAGTTAATAACTTGAGTATCTTAATGTGGTGTTTCCTTTTCCATTTATGTTTTTGGAAATATATATCCAATACCAACTATCGCATCTTTCCCTGACCCACACTTCCTACATTGGTAGGTCTGATGTGGAAGGAAACATCGTTTCTTTCTTTTCTTTAAACCCTTGGAAATCGGCCAGCAGGTAGCAGACTGGTTAGGGGTTTTGTTCATACTACTCGTACTATGCGACAGTTATTTCCCTAGAAAACTCACTAATAAGATATTGTAATCTATCATTTTGAATTGGCGGGGCGGAGCACTACCGCGATCTTTAATAAAATAATGGATGTTGAAAAATATATTCAAGAAATAACCAAGGTTTACAAAGAAAAAAGGGGTTACTTTCAGCCAAGTGGTTACTTTATCATGATACTGAACGCAATATTTTCACCCACTTAGAGGTGTACCCGCTCTAAATGCAGTGAACCGAACAGAAGTTACAGAAGCAATATAGATATTGCTGTTAATCACAGTCTGCCAATAAATCCAGTCCAATTTCCAATGCACTCACGATATTTGTCAGCAGCTCTATTATTACTTGCATGGTGCTCTGAAGGCCTGCTGCATTTACGACGGTCGCGCCCTGTAAAGTGCCAGACTCGAAATGTGAGTTATGGCCTTGAGAGAATTGTTCTTTATCAAGCACACACACTCTGCTCATTGTATGCCATACGCGCTATGTGTGCTGCTATTGTGTGCAAAACTTTTGGTAAATTCTATAGCGTCTAATCTTTCTTAATGTCTACGAGGGGCTACAGTGCTAGACGAGATCTGATCTCCGTCTCAAACACTGGTTAGATTGTGTCCTGTCTGTTGAAGCATCTGTTTTGTCTGAATTGCTATCAGTTTATTTAAATCTTGGGGTTTCACTTCTCATATGTACATAATTATTCTTGCTGAGATTTTTTGATGTAAATCATTTGCATGATTATCAACCAGTATGTTTTTTTTTTATCTAATCGTTTTCTCAGGTTTACCACGGTTTTCTTTGCCTGAGAATTGTTATATTATTGAAGTGTCTTTTGTTCATTAAATGATTGAATGCTTTGGCATCACAATGCGTCGAATTAAAACCATTTATTTATCTTTTCATGTGAATAATGGAACGTTCTTTGGGTGTCCCTTTAAATTTGCTAAAGTAATGTCGAGACGGGGGCATTACACTCTATTCGCTGGAGACTTACCCACATGAAAACCTCGTTGGGCCGGTATTTAATCAGCGTTACAATGAACGGTAATCTATTCAAATTATAACCTCTCTAGCTCTGGACGTTGCTTACCTCAGTGCCAGAACAAGAACTTAACTATTTTATTCAAAATAATGAAGTAACAAAATTCGCTTAAAAAGTTCTTCAAGCAACAAACCTAGCAATATACAGAGAATATAAAAATCTAAACTAAACTAACGAATGATAGAGGAGAGCAAATGTAGGTCAACGATATGCTAATTCAAAATGTAAAAAAAAGTATTATAACAAACAAATTAAAAATCTTAGCAAAAACTGCGAACTCATAGTGTTTTCAAGTTTTCTGACATCTTACTATACGTCACTTTGAACAGTGTCATTATTCTCAATTCTAACGCTTGTTCTTACTTGCACCACATTTCATGATCATTAAAGAAAAGTCCATTATGTATCTGTATTAATATTTAGTACTATCAAGATTACCATCAATAGCAGTGTATGAAGTATGATTTGAATCACTATTAGGACCATCAAGCCTGTAGAGATTATTACATATTTATTTATTGCAATAAATCCAGCACTATTGTCATTGAAAGCATTATCAACACCAATAAATTGATCAACTAGAGTTGCCTTCATCGTATCGTGAGATAGATGAATGGTTATACCGCGCATGTGTGAAATGTTGATCGTTGTCATTTTCATTAAATTATCGTTTATATCTTCCACCTTCCAATTCGTTCAACAGCATCGTTAATTTGTAGGTTAGAATGAGCTGCAATATTGTGTGCAGTATTGATTGCCGCTCCCTATCCTACACTATTGAAATGTTTCAAGTTTTTTATCAGCTGAAGTATCCAGCACTCAAAACTTTAGCTGGGAGTGTTAGTGAACTGAGGGAATCCTGGAAAAGTGGTGTAGAGATCAGGGTCCTTCAACTGGGATATTTCATATTTGGAATCACTTTATCAAAATCGTATTTGGTGCATCTAATGGACGTAATAATTTATATATAAAAAATGAATTATATGCTCAGTGCGTCGCAGATATTTTTCGGAAATGGGTTAAAATTTAAAGATCCCCCCCCCCTGCGTTCGCTCATGTTATCCACACTACACACATGACGTGAGAATAAATTCAAAATCGTAGGTTGTTTTCATATTGGCCGACTGCTGCGAATACTTGCCAATCATCGCAAATCACCACTGCCAAAATTCTGTGCAATGTGTTCGTAGCATAGTTCTCATTTTCTTTACATGAGTTTACATAAATACCTACAACATAGGAGGCCCATTTTCGTTTTCCACTGTTCCCTGGCTATAATATGTTTATAGAGATAGACGCCCATTCCAAACAAGCTTGTAGGTGAAATCTTGTAACATTACATGCATACAGTAGGTATTCTACAATCCTATGTAATCACAAATCACAAGTTATTATCCAGGGAACACGCACTCAGACACTCAAGTAGCGGGAGCATAAAACGAGTAATGTCAATTCACCCGTTCCCAATTATTATTATTACTCTCGTTTATTGCCGATGTGGATGCATTAAACTGCAGTTAGCATCGGGAATGAAATTATAATAGAGATGCTAGTGTGAGTAGACATAATTGATGTTAAGTATGTAGGTACACTTATTATTATTCACCTGCATTTATTTATTTATGTCCTGTGTAATTATTCTACGTAGCTCCACTATGTTCTTTACAATGTGCTGAATGATATTATGCTCACGTGTGTTTTGTGACTCTCTTGTGTTGCAGGGCGCGATACAGACATGGGAAGTGAGCATTTCTGTCTCAGGTGGAACAATCATCAGAACAACTTGCTCGGTGTCTTCAGTCAACTTCTGCACGACGAAAGCCTCGTAGACGTAACCTTGGCCTGCTCTGAAGGACACTCCATCCGCGCTCACAAAGTTGTCCTGTCCGCCTGCTCATCCTACTTCCAGTCCCTCTTCATCGACCACCCTAGCCGCCATCCCATTGTCATCCTAAAGGACGTCTGCTTCTCGGAGCTGCGGACGCTCATTGAATTCATGTACCGCGGCGAAGTGAACGTGGAATATTGTCAGTTAAGTACTTTGCTCAAAACGGCGGAAAGTCTGAAGGTAAAGGGTCTGGCGGAGATGACCCAGGACCTCAGCACCCGCTCCCGCACCGCCCCTCCCCCCCTCCACCCCCAGACAACGAGACAAGCTCGGAGCCCTCCGCCCAAACCTCGCCCCCTGCTATTGAACTCACCACCATCAAGCGGCGTCTCTCCTCGGAAGATGAAGCTCCCTCCCCGCGAACACAGACCCCCTCTCCTCCCCTGACTGTCCAGAACCTTCGAACTTATCCATGAGAGAAGACAGGAGTCCCTCACCTCCCGACGTGGATGATGTCTCCTCCATGCAGAGTGGCCCCAGTGATATGACTCTCAACAGTCGCATCCCCTCCCCCCTGAGTAGTGAGCCGGTGCCGGGACCCTCGGGTCTTCCGCCGGTTCAGCAGGTGCCACTGGTAAGTCTCAGCTTTCTACTGTTGCTTTCATAATATGGCTATGGCATACATGCCCAAATTATTAAGAAATAATGTTTTCAAGAGACCTTTAGTGTTACGTAGGTATTATTAAAATAAAAAACTTTCAATGATGATTGGAGTTTCTATTCTCATATTTGGAGAAAATAAACTATACTAAATAAAGTATTTTCAATGTTCACGTTAAATCCTTGATTTTAACTAATTTAAACCATTTTTTTAATAATCTTCTCTGAAATTTGTTGATGTCATCAATTTAGCCATTAGTTGGAGATGTCACTGTTCTCTCACAAACAAAAAATCTTGGATGATCTGAAAGTACCGTTAAAATCAATTGATGATATTTGAGATTTGGGTTTCCGATACGTATTGACATCTTCCTGTGCTTTACTGACTATTTAAGTTACCTGAATATATTAATGTATAGGTAGGTACTACAGATGCTATCCAAGATGACCATTAACCAGGATAGTCTAAATATCACATCACCTGTTTCGCCTAAAATAAATTATCCACGACAGCTATCTGACATTTAGAATCAACAACACTCACTTTGCAATCATCTCTCTCTGTGGCTGAGTTTGAAATCGATCCTCTCTTTTATTTTAATTTTTAGCAAATAAAACTTTTTTATGGCTCAAATTTGCATACTCGTTTCTTAGCCACCTACCTGTATGAATAAGCACTGTTTCCTCATTGATTGAATGAGAATATGGTCGCTGATTGTTGCAAAATCCATCCAAACAGACATTGCCATTAAATTTAATCAAGTCAGGTAGTGTGGAATTCAAAATTCCCTCGATTTTGGAACTTTTTATTTGATTAAATGCAAGGGATTGCCCTTGTGACGAAAGAAGGAACTCACGAACTCTAAAATTATTCAACTCTATAATACCTAATAAAATAATTTTAATAATAATAAGAAAAAAATGATAAAAATTATATCTGTTAATCAAAAAAGTGATGTCACAAATAAGTTATCATATTTTGTTTTAATCACTTTCGTGATGTCACAACTACTCAAAAGTCGCTTTACTAAATCTACGCTGACACCGGGACTTGAACCACCGACCTCCAGGTTACAAGTCCGCCGCCTTATCGATCGAACTACTGAGGTCGGTTTTTTTTTTTTTTTTTTTTTTTAATTTATTTAAGTGTGTCAACATTTTATTTGATGTTATTATACACTGTATAAAAAATTACATTTTTAATCCAGTTTATGTAGGAAACTGATGATTGAATTTTCATTTTCACTTAAGCATGGTATGAGATTATTTGGGTCTCTTGACGTTAGGTATTTATTACAATCTCTTAGGATGTGTTTGATGGTAAGTCCTACATGAACACTTGTCACATTCTGGGGGATTTTCTTTTTCATTAGATATACAATGAGTTAGGTTGGTATGACCAATCCGAAAGGGGTAAATGGACACTTGTTTCATGCCTGTTCATATTGAAGGGTAATTGCCATGGTTTATTTTCAAGTTTGATTTCGCGAAGTTTGTTATCGGTCAGATTGAACCAATCATTATTCCAGATAGAAATAATTTTTTTCCGTAGAAAAGCTTTGAGGTCATGGAGCGAAATTTTATTTATTAGGGGAGTGTTAATGGTTAAAGCTTCTTTGGCAAGACAATCTGCAGCCTCATTCCAGGTATACTACATGAGATGGGACCCATAGAAAATCTAGCAGGAAGTTATTAATGTTATCATTAACCATTTTCCTAATTCTCGTGAGCTATAGGATTGGGTAGAAAATATAATTTTGTAATGGGACTGGAGTGAACTCAGAGAATCAGAACAAAGTAGAAATTTAGAGAGTGAGTAATTTGTTTGGGAATAGGAAGAGGAGGAAGAAGAAACTACGAAGTAAATAGCATAAAGATGGCTGTGAGCTCAGCATTGCTGATACATGAGAGAGGACTTAGCTTAGTGCTGAATTTGATGTTTTCAGAAAAGGTCGGTTTTAAATGGAACTATTATATCACATAAAAAAAAGTCGCCTTACTGAAATGATCCACGCTTGCCATTTGACCTAGGATTACGAGTCCATTGCCTTAACCATCAAGCTACTCAGGTCGGTACAAGTTTCAAACATAGTGTGCATAATTTAGCAGAACTAACCAGAGAGAGAGAGAGAGAGAAGGTTAACCTTTTCCTTGGTATTTCTTTTTTCTTTGAAACTTGGAGCATACGCCTACTCTTTCCTGAACTATGCATTTTGATAAATATTTGATGTGAAGTTATAATTCACTTTGAAATAATGGTTTCCTGGAATCTTCTCAGGTTCTTTTTCTTTTGCTCTGATGACACACTATTAAGTATCGGGAATCCGTTGGTTTGGATACCACCCAATGTATGGACTTTTCCTGATTTGACCTCATAACAAAGGCAGTGGCGCCAAAGATCTGCTTGAAAAAAGGACTCTTTTATCTTATTTGGGCTTTATAAAAATGTGTTTATTATTATTAATGTTAAGCATATTATTTTGGATTGCGGAACACTTGGTTGATGTTTCCTTTCTTGAATAAATTAATTAGTTAGTAGTAACAAGAGCATCAGGGTGAAAAGCTAAATGAGGCAAAAGATGCCGCCAACCATTTCAACTATACCCTCTTATAGATTGTAGGGTACATGGTACATAGGTGGCATTAGAAACCCAACTGGATCTCAAAGCCTTGTAAATGTTCTGAAGTCTTTGAAAGTGGCAGTATTTCTGAATACCTTCCCAAATGAGTGTCGGCCACAGCAGGTGAAAATGTTTTTAACTCATTCGCCTAAAAGAGCAATAGAAAAACTCTGTCGGAGCAAAGAGGGATTACGAATGGCTTTTTAACAGGCCACTGTAGGTGTTTAACAGCCTCAACTACCAACTAAACAAGATACACATCGCTCAAGACCCAAAATGCAGTCACTGTAAAGAGCCCTAGAGACCGCAAAATACATTCTCTGTAAATGTGATGGAGCAGCCTCTCACGTTTGACTGAAACACT
The DNA here is from genome assembly GCA_024516035.1 of Bactericera cockerelli. Lineage (NCBI taxonomy): Eukaryota > Metazoa > Arthropoda > Insecta > Hemiptera > Triozidae > Bactericera > Bactericera cockerelli. The sequence goes on along the minus strand of CM044957.1, from coordinate 28,080,991 downwards.
TCTCAAGGCTGATTCTAACACCTATAGAAGTTACTTAAATCAGTCCTAAAATAATTTTAGGTTACATTAATAGCTTTGATCTCTTTTAGAGTTACAGGGTCATGTCACAAAGATCTATTTAAGGTCGCAATGACAAAAAGCTTTCGTAGCCGACAGCCCTACTTATACAAATACCAATTCCTTAAATTTAGTGCTCTTTTAAAATGAGGTACATTTAATCCTGTTTTATAGTAAAGTTCGGACCTTATAAGTTTAATTGAACTAAAAGATTTGGAGTCGTAAGGAGAACTTCGTAGCCGCAAATTTCAACGGGCGTCGAATATTTTGATATTGTAATTCGATATTGAATCATTGATACCAGAAAATAAACACCTCACGGGAAAAATTGAGAGACACTTGTATCATTCTCGAATATCACTTGATCCTACCTTGAAAGCCGACCCTGTTGCATCTCGACAACGGCGACTATCACGAGCTTGTTGTGTCTGACTGATAAGGCAGATTAAAGGGTACTATAAGCCTTATCTCTGATCATTAAATGCGTATTTTTGCATCGGTTCATTGACACCAGCAGGCTGGGATGCTCAATACTCCAGCACACTGAGATAATGATAATAATTAAATCATAACGTTTATGTTATTGTCGAAGTGTCGAACGTAGGTACTAGTACCTACCTAGTTATTGATACTATTTTAAATGTACGTAATATGAATAATTATTATCTTTAATGTGTACCTATAAGTTTCATGCTGCACCAAAGAATAACCCTGAAACTTTAGCGCACAATGCAACAAATTAAGCTTTTTTACAATACATTGTACGAGTATTATTAGAAACTCTTAAAATATATAGATTGAGCACATCCACTAAAATATTTAAACAAAATTCTCGGAAGAAGAGGAAGTAATCTACTTAATATTGTATACCTCACTCATACCTCGTGAGGAAAAATGAGTAGATACTTGTATGAGTAACGACCAGTGGCGGCATTACCAGAGTAAAGAGAAATTAATGTAATTCGAAAAGTGAGGGAGGCTCTTACTAAGTCTGCGCTACCCACAAAAATTGTGAAGAGGACATGTGCTTCACCACAAATAAAATCATACAATATTGTACCTCCGAAAATGTCCCATCAAATTATACGAAACAACTATTAGGGGTAAGCTTCAAGTGATTGAGCAGGTGTTGTTTCCTTGGCAATAGGTGAGTTCGGTGCGAAGATTACCCGCACCTTTTTCGCATGTATGAATTCGGTGCCGCCTAAAAAAGGTGATGTATGAGTTCGGTGCGGTCCTAATGACTTATAAATTGATTGTTTTTTTATAATGTACTCTGTTGCTTGTTAACAGTCATCCTGCTATTATTAAGTTAGTAGATTATGTTGTAGACAGTTACATTCAGCAAGGCTGTCCATTTCCTCCTTGAAGGCCATGCCTAGGGTTAATAGGGCAATAGGTGAGTTCGGTGCGAAGATTACCCGCACCTTTTTCGCATGTATGAATTCGGTGCCGCCGAAAAAAGGTGATGTATGAGTTCGGTGCGGTCCTAATGACTTATAAATTGATTGTTTTTTTTTATAATGTACTCTGTTGCTTGTTAACAGTCATCCTGCTGTTATTAAGTTAGTAGATTATGTTGTAGACAGTTACATTCAGCAAGGCTGTCCATTTCCTCCTTGAAGGTCATGCCTAGGGTTAATAGTAGGGTTAGGTAAAATACAAGAAGGCCATGCCTTGGGTCTATAGTACGGTTAGGTAAGATACAATGAAGGCCATGCCTTGGGTTTATAGTAGGGTTAGGTAAAATACAATGAAGGCCATGCCTTGGGTTTATAGTAGGGTTAGGTAAAATACAATGAAGGCCATGCCTTGGGTTTATAGTAGGGTTAGGTAAAATACAATGAAGGCCATGCCTTGGGTTTATAGTAGGGTTAGGTAAAATACAATGAAGGCCATGCCTCGGTTTATTAATTGAAGGCCATGCCTATAAGGAAAAAAATACTATAATTACCTGATCATCAGGGCAAGTACCAGGGCACCGAATTCATACATGACCTTTTTTAGGCGGCACCGAATTCATACATGACCTTTTTTAGGCGGCACCGAACTCATACATTTTTTTATTTTCCGCACCGAACTCATACGTAGCCGTTAATAGTAGGGTTAGGTAAAATACAATGAAGGCCATGCCTTGGGTTTATAGTAGGGTTAGGTAAAATACAATGAAGGCCATGCCTTGGGTTTATAGTAGGGTTAGGTAAAATACAATGAAGGCCATGCCTTGGGTTTATAGTAGGGTTAGGTAAAATACAATGAAGGCCATGCCTTGGGTTTATAGTAGGGTTAGGTAAAATACAATGAAGGCCATGCCTCGGTTTATTAATTGAAGGCCATGCCTATAAGGAAAAAAATACTATAATTACCTGATCATCAGGGCAAGTACCAGGGCACCGAATTCATACATGACCTTTTTTAGGCGGCACCGAACTCATACATTTTTTTATTTTCCGCACCGAACTCATACATAGCCGTTTCCTTTGCTTCCAGTCCCTGAAGAAGGAGGTGGACTGGGACAGTCGGGGCGATGACCGGAGTACCACGGGCGAAAGTTCCTCTGACTACCGACATGTCCATGACCCGGTAAGTACCCTCTCCTCCCCTCCCCACTTTAACACTCCTTTTGAAAGCGAATTCGTATTTTTGAACTCATTTTTCTTATTCTTGTCTGTCTGTCTTTCTAATAGATTTCTACAAAATTATTCTTCGTTATTTGAATTATTACCTACTCTTTCTGTGTTAATTTGAAGTGTTTACTAGAAGATGTTTTTCTTTATTTAATTTAAATGTGTCAACAAAAAAATATTCGAAATCATTCTTTGATTTTGAGTTTTCACAGAGAAAAAAATAATAAAACACACACACAATACTAATCAAATGCATTATCAAAAAATTGTATTGTAATTTTATATTTTATAATTTTCCTCTCATAAATTTATGTATGTCTGGATTTAATTTTGCAAGGTTGAAGCTTTGATTTGCATTTCACCTCCATTACCTATCTCTATTGGGAACAATGATCATTTTCATGCTTCTTTTATTGAAAAATAATAAAAAAAATTTTTTTTAAATCTTTCACTATTTTTTGTGAATTTCCAGCGACTGGAGGGTAAATCCCCTGTCTTGAATTTCCAGTGACTAGAGGGTAAAACCCCTGTCTTGAATGGCCTGAATGTGAAAAAAAAGTTACCAAATAATTAAGATAAAAATGACTTAAATGTTTGCATACTCTAGTTAACCTATCCATAACTCCCTGAAGATGGATTATTTATATTTTTAAACCCAAATGATTAATTTTTAATAATTGACTTTCCAATAAATCAAAATCAAGCTTCAATCTTGCTATATCATATTTTATCATGCTCATCAGTGTCGTAGAGTTTGATTATTTTATCTTCGGTGTGAAGCTCGGTGTGTTTTAATATTAAAATAATTTCATTGGTGTGGTGTGGTCTTAATATTTGTAGGTATACGTCATACCTATGTAAAAAGGTGTTCCTTGTTCTAAGATGATTTTAATAAAGTGCCTTTAAAAGCTTAGTATGAATAAAAATATTAAGAACTAACAGCTTGTACCTATGTAAAAGCAAAACAATAAAAAAAAACTTTATAAAGTACTCCAACTGTCACAGTAATCTGTGACTATTCAATGATTATTTTAATCAACGTTTATTTTATCCATGGTAAACTTCCACTATGATTTGCATTGAATCTGGTTGATCAGATATTTATGAAGCTGTAATGTAGACCCTGGCCACACCATACCACTCTTGTGTTTCTCTTCTTCTTCTTCTTGAATGATTCTCTTTTCTCTTCTTTTTACATTACCTATCATTAGCTTGACGTAATTTTTACTCTACTAGGTAGGAAGTATCATAATGTCTCCAAAAAATATTGATTGGTCTGAGTTAATGGACATGTTTGACATTTAAAAACAAAGCTTTGAAATGGAACCTTTCTCCTACATATATTATTTAAGCACAGATCAAGTGAGTCCGATTTCAAAGATAAGAATCATGAGATCGAACCGTACGCTACCCATATGGGCGCCCATATAGGGCCGAACTACAGGTGACCTGACCAGTGACCAATGACCATCCCATATGTTTGTACTACAGGGAGGGTGAGAAAGAGAGGTTAATGGAGGAGATGGTGATACCTATTGTTCGGTGCTGTGAGGTTCACTGGGGTGACAGATCGAGAGCTGGTGTATTCATCGTACGATTGACACTAGCTTTGAAAGTTTGAAACCAAAAATAAACTCAAATGAAACCTGGCATCTCATTCTAAGAATCATTATAAAAATACTTAATATTATTATGAGTTTCAAATATTGTTTATGGTGTCCCATCTTAATGGTTTACATACGACATGTTGGATTCAATCATTCAGCTATACATGACCATACGACATGTTGGATTCAATCATTCAGCTACACATGACCATACGACATGTTGGATTCAATCATTCAGCTGTACATGACCATACGACAAGTTGGATTCAATCATTCAGCTATACATGACCATACGACATGTTGGATTCAATCATTCAGCTATACATGACCATACGACATGTTGGATTCAATCATTCAGCTACACATGACCATACGACATGTTGGATTCAACCATTCAGCTACACATGACCATACGACATATTGGATTCAACCATTCAGCTACACATGACCATACGACATGTTGGATTCAACCATTCAGCTATACATGACAAAAAAGACAATTTGATCATACAGTCTAGGGTGTGGTCTTTTCAGTTATATTAGCACTATCTATATCATACTGGATGCTCTTGGGCAGAGGAAATTCACTACAGGGTTTGCTCAAGCATGATTCGTTCTTACAGTAGTTTCTGTACTCATTGTTTCTACAAAATTAATTGAATCTACAAAAGTCATTTTGATACTGTCAGTGAAAGCTTGAAAAATTTTAGCCTGTACTAGTCAATCGTACAAAATATGTACTTGAAATTTGTGTGTAGGATTTCCTCCCCTTAATATTTTCATGATACGAGTTGGCACGACAGTGACAAGGACATTTTTCTATGCATGAAAGCTGTAGCCCAGATATCGTTAGAGAAACATATTGGGCATTGGTTACTGTATTTTACATTTTTTTTAATTTTAACAAACTTTCATTTTAGAGGCTCATTTTGAAAAATAATTTATTTTTACTCAATAGATCAAAACGGTCCTGTTGGCACTACAACTAATACATAATATATACATAACTATCGACAACGGCCTACCAATGATGCACTGAACCATTTCCAACAAAAAATATTCTCATACATACAGGTCTATCTCGCGTTGTTTTAAAAATAACCGTAAATTTTTAGTCTTTAAAATCCGAGGTACTTTTGATTTTAATACAATAACTTCTTTTCTACACATCATGAAGAAATGGTTTTTATTCTTGTAAACTGCACCAAAATTTACATTTAAAATCATGATTGAATTACCTATCAAATAAACTGGTGTGAACATCACACGACTTTCTATTACAAGTGAGGATTTTGTATCAGAAATTAACACATACTTAGGTTAAGTTTTCGAATCAGGAAACTAATTCGTCTAGAAATGTTATCAGCAAAATTTCGAGAAAATAAAACTGACCAAAAATAACTCTTTCTATACCATGTAGGTCATAGAAAGTTAAAAAAAAAAACTTTTCTTTTAAAAAGAGGCAAACTGATTAACTTTGCAATAAATTGCTTTGCTCCAAAATTTTCTCACTGAAAACGGACCAGCAAAACCGGAGAAAAAATACAGGATTGGTCAGAAAACGTGTGCACCGAAGTCGCTTAGTCTATCAACACATTTTTGGGTTTACCGTCACTGTCATCTACATAATTATCACTTCGGGAATATTAACAATTCGCTGGGCTAACAACGCAGCTAAATTATCCTCACCCAGCCTTAGTAGGGATTGGAATAGCCAGATAGACGTGGATTGCCATGATGTCCATCGATGTATTCGAAAGTAGAACGGTCACTACTCTCGTCATCATGGCAATCGACGTTCAGCTGGCTATTCACGACCCTACTGAGGCTAGGTGAGGATAATTTGAGTAAATTGGTTGTGTGCCAAGCAAATAGTAAAATTTCCGTTGTGATATCACCATGTAATTAAAATTTACGTTGAAACCAAATAAACATCAGTCTTTGTGCAGATTACAAAAATGAAAACTATTTCTCTTCATGATAAGGAGAAATAAAGTTATTCTACTTAACGCAAGGGTACCTCTGATTTCTTAAAAGGAGTACAAAATGGTGATTATCTTGAAAACTACCTGATATTGGCCTATTTGTATGGGTATGTTTTTTAGTTGGACATGGTCCAATATATCATTGATCCACCGTTGTCCATATAATACGGAACCACCCTGTAGAATTGTAATGTCTCTTAGTTGACAAAAATTCACTGGGAGTGTTATCCAAATGCGCCTGGGATACATTGTGATCCCCACCCATAGGGAAATGAACTGGATAGCTAATGTCATGTCTCTTGTGTTGCATCCTGCCTGGCTCACGGAATGCATTTCTCTCGTTCAGGGCGATATCTACTGTACTACACAAGTTGCAACTACAGCGTAAAGTATTGGCTGACAACAGAAAAACGCACTGTGTTTGCAAGTGTAGGCTAGAAGACGGGCAACATTGGAAAATGCACCGGAAAGAGCAAACTTGGCAACACTGGCGTCTCCGAGTGTATTTTACGGATCATAGCAGCCAATTTATGGCAGTACGAACAAAGGAACATGGTGCTATTGCTGGAAAAAATTGTGAATCTTGAACTTAACATCAGTAGGAATTTAAACAGAAGATGGTCAGATGACACGCAGGGAAAATTTTGTAGATACACAACAAGGACCCAGTTGTTTGTTATGGAAGGTAGAGGCCCTGTTGCTAAGTCAGACTTAATGGTCTCACAAACATTATTTGACCGATTAAGCTTCTACTCGAGCGTTAAAATGAAACTTAATGCCCAAAAAAAATTGAGGAATACGGGTTTTAGCGTTTTTCTATTTTCAGCCGTTCCTGAAATACAGGGGTGGGGTGGGACTGTATGGACACCCTGTATACATAAGTACTATCTCAATCAGAACCATTGGTCGCCGTCTCCGCTAAAGTTTTTCAGCCCTTCAGTGGTTTCCTCTTTGGAACTTTGAAAATTTGTTTCTTGTAGCACATAATCGCATTACGGTATTCTAATCTATTCATGATTGAATCAATCAATAGGGAAAGCTTAAAATTATTTAGTATTGTATGAGGGGAAAAAAAGAAGAATACCTATGCACCGATTTGGTCAAAGGAATTGTGAAAATTAGGTATTATATCCTGCTTATTATACACTAGATATTAGTTTCATGGAAAATATAAGTCATTTTGGGAATTCTAGCACATCCTCTAATTTCTTCAGAATCGGAACTTTGAGCTGACCCACTAATCATTTCAAACATGGAGGTCAAGTACAAATTTAAGTTTATCTCTCCAAAAAAAAAAAAAAAATGGTAAAAATAAAAGTCTAAATCACCAAAACTTCTTTGATACCATCATTAATCGTAACAATGTATTTAATTAAAGAAACTTCATAGATGATACAATAATTGGAGAATTAAGTTTCTTCTAACCGCTTACCTACCTATTCTTTTTTGTACGGAAAAAAATATTTTTCCCTCAATTGAATGAGGTTGATTTTGTAATTGTACGTCCTTACTATACAGCACACCGCTCAAAATAAAACAATCTCAATAATATTGGAAGAACATTGCCTACAATGCCTACATGTTCATCCAGTATATTATAGGGTTGCGTTTATCAATACATTATTTTTCAACGAACCGATAAATTTAAAAGTTAAGTCTTCTTAGACGATCGATAGTCTATTATATTGAATCAATATGTCAATATTGTTAGTTGCCACTTTTCCTAATGGAGGTTAAGGGTGATTTTGATATTTTAGGATGGCAGGGATGGCTTCAACCATATTGATGTTAATTTTTTGATCTATTGATCAAAAAATGAACGTTGATGCAATATTGAATCAAAATAATTGATTATCTAAAACTCTAAAGGCTACTTGGAAGATATCCAGTGATAAGTTTGTACAACAGTTGAATAAAGTTATTTGTTATTTGACGATTGATGAACGCACCCTTAGACTAGTGCCTTTACACTCACTCAGTCCCTTACAATCACTTAGTACCTCTACACTCACTCGGTCCCTTTACACTCACTCAGTCCCTCTATACATATACACTCACTCAGTCCCTCTACACTCACTCAGTCCCTCTATACATATACACTCACTCAGTCCCTCTACACTCACTCAGTTCCTCTACACTCACTCAGTACCTCTACACCCACTCAGTACCTCTACACTCACTCAGTCCCTCTACACTCACTCAGTCCCTCTACACTCACTCAGTCCCTCTACACTCACTCAGTTCCTCTACACTCACTCAGTTCCTCTACACTCACTCAGTACCTCTACACCCACTCAGTACCTCTACACTCACTCAGTACCTCTACACTCACTCAGTCCCTCTACACTCACTCAGTTCCTCTACACTCACTCAGTTCCTCTACACTCACTCAGTACCTCTACACCCACTCAGTACCTCTACACTCACTCAGTCCCTCTACACTCACTCAGTCCCTCTACACCCACTCAGTCCCTCTACACTCACTCAGTCCCTCTACACTCACTCAGTCCCTCTACACTCACTCAGTTCCTCTACACTCACTCAGTACCTCTACACCCACTCAGTACCTCTACACTCACTCATGTCCCTCTACACTCACTCAGTTCCTCTACACTCACTCAGTTCCTCTACACTCACTCAGTACCTCTACACCCACTCAGTACCTCTACACTCACTCAGTCCCTCTACACTCACTCAGTCCCTCTACACCCACTCAGTCCCTCTACACTCACTCAGTCCCTCTACACTCACTCAGTCCCTCTACACTCACTCAGTCCCTCTACACTCACTCAGTACCTCTACACTCACTCAGTCCCTCTACACCCACTCAGTCCCTCTACACCCACTCAGTCCCTCTACACTCACTCAGTACCTCTAACACCCACTCAGTACCTCTACATTCACTCAGTCCCTCTACACTCACTCAGTACCTCTACACTCACTCAGTCCCTCTACACTCACTCAGTCCCTCTACACTCACTCAGTCCCTTTACACTCACTCAGTCCCTTTAGACTCACTCAGTCCCTCTACACTCACTCAGTACCTCTACACTCACTCAGTCCCTCTACACTCACTCAGTCCCTCTACACTCACTCAGTCCCTTTACACTCACTCAGTCCCTTTAGACTCACTCAGTCCCTCTACACTCACTCAGTTCCTCTACACTCACTCAGTTCCTCTACACTCACTCAGTCCCTCTACACCCACTCAGTACCTCTACACCCACTCAGTCCCTCTACACTCACTCAGTCCCTCTACACTCACTCAGTCCCTCTACACTCACTCAGTCCCTCTACACTCACTCAGTCCCTTTACACTCACTCAGTCCCTCTACACTCACTCAGTACCTCTACACCACTCAGTACCTCTACACTCACTCAGTCCCTCTACACTCACTCAGTACCTCTACACTCACTCAGTCCCTCTACACTCACTCAGTCCCTCTACACTCACTCAGTCCCTTACAACTCACCTCAGTCCCTTTGACCTCACTCAGTCCCTCTACACTCACTCAGTTCCTCTACACTCACTCAGTTCCTCTACACTCACTCAGTACCTCTACACCACTCAGTCCCTTTACACTCACTCAGTCCCTCTAACACACACCACTCAGTCCCCTCAGTCTACACTCACTCAGTACCTCTACACCCACTCAGTACCTCTACACTCCTCAGTCCCTCTACACTCACTCAGTACCTCTACACTCACTCAGTCCCTCTACAACCCAACTCAGTCCCTCTACACTCACTCAGTACCTCTCACCCACTCAGTACCTCTACACTCACTCAGTCCCCTACACTCACTCAGTCCTCTACACTAACTCAGTTCCTCTACACTCATCTCAGTTCCTCTACCACTCACTCAGTTACACTCTACACACCCACTCAGTCCTCTACACTCACTCAGTCCCTCTACACTCACTCAGTACCTCTACACTCACTCAGTCCCTCTACACCCACTCAGTCCCTCTACACTCACTCAGTACCTCTACACCCACTCAGTACCTCTACACTCACTCAGTTCCTCTACACTCACTCAGTACCTCTACACCACTCAGTTCCTCTACACTCACGCAGTCCCTCTACACTCACTCAGTACCTCTACACCCACTCAGTACCTCTACACTCACTCAGTCCCTCTACACTCACTCAGTACCTCTACACTCACTCAGTCCCTCTACACTCACTCAGTCCCTCTACACTCACTCAGTCCCTTTACACTCACTCAGTCCCTTTAGACTCACTCAGTCCCCTCTACACTCACTCAGTTCCTCTACACTCACTCAGTTCCTCAACACTCACTCAGTCCCTCTACACTCACTCAGTCCTCTACACTCACTCAGTCCCTCTACACTCACTCAGTCCCTTTACACTCACGCAGTCCCTGTACACTCTCTCAGTCCCTTTACACTCACTCAGTCCCTTTACACTCACTCACTCCCTCTACACTCACTCAGTCCCTCTACACTCACTCAGTCCCTTTACACTCACTCAGTCCCTCTACACTCACTCAGTCCCTCTACACCCACTCAATTCCTCTACACTCACTCAGTCCTTTACACTCACTCAGTCCCTCTACACTCACTCAGTCCCTCTACACCCACTCAATTCCTCTACACTCACTCAGTCCCTTTACACTCACTCAGTCCCTTTACACTCACTCACTCCCTCTACACTCACTCAGTCCCTCTACACTCACTCAGTCCCTTTACACTCACTCAGTCCCTCTACACTCACTCAGTCCCTCTACACCCACTCAATTCCTCTACACTCACTCAGTCCCTTTACACTCACTCAGTCCCTCTACACTCACTCAGTTCCTGTACACTCACCCGGTACAAGCAAACCTCAATTTTTTCACGAAGAAACTTCCTAACGAATAAAAAGTCTCTAGCAGTTTATTTTATAACTTTAACAAGTCTCACCGAAATAACTATTCAAGTTCCAGATGCGCTTATTGTTATTATTTTGTAACTTTTCTTGAATATTCTCGCCACAACTATACTCCCCTCGCCGTTATACTCAATTAAACCCAATGTGAGCAAACTATCTTCTTTGAGTCCCTTCTTTTTCATAATTTTCCTCATTTTCTCTCCTTATTTCCTTCAACATCCCCCCCCCCCCTCCTACTTCTCCCAAGAGTCACTTCCGCCATTCCCTCCTCCTGACGTCAGAATGTAATTTCGCTCATCACATTCGCATAGAGAGAGAATAAGGAAAAACCCCGACACGGTTTCGCACAAACACATTTGCACAGTCAGACACTTCAGCACATAACAATATCATGAGCGTCAGACAGGAGAAAACTTCACCCGAATATAGGACACACCGCTAACGCAAAGTGTGATACACTTTTCCAGTATTGATCCGAGCCTTCCCTCTCGCTCCTGTGCATCCCTCCGTCCCCTGCAGTCTTGCACAGACTTGCATTGAGACGGATGACGTCACACCATTGTCTAGCACACGGAACCTGTCGGGGGATGCACACTAGACCAAATTTAGTATAAGCGCGCGCTCTAGCGCTGACAAATAAATTTATGATACCTATGTGTATTTGAATGATATATTTTCTGTTCATGTATTACTTCCGAGAAATTTCTAATATTAGAAATCGGAAGTATTGTGTTCGTTTTTGTAAAAAAAAATATTTTTTTGCTCCGATTTCAATTTTTTTCATATTTCTGGACGTTTCATAACCTCCTGAGCAAATTTGGTTTTGTGTCCGTCTGTCGGTCTGTCGGTCTGTCTGTTAAAACGATTCCTTGTAACGCGCAAATCTCGGAAACTGCTCGACCGATTTTGATGAAATTTTGCACAAATCTAGGAGACATTCTGTAGATGGTCCCATTTTAAATTCATCGAATTCGTACCAGCGGCTCTGGGTGAAAGAGACCATGCGCCTGACCACTAACTTTTTACTTAAACGCTTATATCTCGTGAACGGTACACCCGATTTTGATGAAATTTTGTAAGAATATGCATATTACTGTTTTACTTAAGTTATTTATATTTATTTTTAAATTAATTATAATTTGACTCTAATATTTAAGAAAATCCGAAATTTTGGACAATAAAGTCAAAAAATAAGAACCACGACTTGCCGATACAGAATTTTTTGTAGAATCCAGAATGTAGAAAAAACGGTTTTCTACCATATAAAACAAATTTGAAGAAAATCGGTTCAGCCGTTTTGTAGATACAAGTTATTTACTATAAAAACTCAAAATTCGCACGTGTACACAATGTGAAACAATCACGAGGAAGTTTTGTGTCCATAATTGGCAGTGTTTTTTACAATATTTCTAAATTTATTCTATGAACTGAAACCAATTAGACACGGTGTCCCACGATAAAATGCAAATATTTTAAGGGTAGGTTCAGCGCACCATGGACTATCATCTCTTAGAAGTCCTTCAATAGTAGGAGAAGTACTCTTGCATAAAATAATGTTTCTTTATAAAGAAAAAAAAATATAATCAAAAAAAAAATAAGTAAGCTGAATTTTTTTTTTTTTGCTTCGTTAAGAGTAAGCTGAAAAATAAATTAAGAAAAATTGATAAAGTACCTACAGTTTCTGGAATTTTGAATCTGGGCGCTATTGCATTCTGACGACCAATAGATGCCTGAAGGAATTTGTGCCAAGTAAGGAAGGTAAAATTTAGCACAGAAACTAAATGAAAAAAGCTCCAATAAAGAAAGCCGAATACAGAAACTGAATGAAAAGTGTTTTTTTTTTACTTTATATTAGAACTGGCCAGTAATGAAAAGTATAATAAAATTCCTGATTTGGCGCAATGTTGTGCGATCAGGTATTAATAATTATGTAGTTCACTCAATTCACGCGCCACTTCTGTTGAAATTCAGCCAATGAATTTTCCATCATGAATCAGGAGGAGTGTTTTATGAGTTTTTGTATCTTGCTTGAGTTCCATGATCTTTAATTTTATATGAATGAGCTTTCATTTTTTTAAAACCAAACATAATGACGTATTTTTTAACTAGTGTTACGTCAAATTGCTATTGTAAAATTACACAGTTCAAGGAAGGGAAAAAAAGGAAATTGTTGAACTTATGATTGGATATCTCTCTGTTTTTTTTTTTTTTTTTTTTTTTTTTTTTTTAACATTTTTCGATGCAACCAACTGTATTTGGAGGAAAATATACATGACTATTCACCTCTACATGAAGTCTAAATATTGACCATGATTTCTTTACAAAACATGCATCGATCCAAGCGACCTCTTGAACTAAGTAAAAAACAGGGATTTGACAATAACTCGAAAAATAAGCTTATGTGATAGTCCATGGAGCGCTGAACCTACCCTTAAAATATCTGCATCTAGTCGTGGGACACCCTGTATATCTAATTACTCAGTTGAGATTTTTTTTAGCTTTATAAAGTAATTTTATTATCATAGGTAATATTCATTGTGTATTTTGTCTCAATAATACATGCATTACAGCAATACATACCTATTTAAATAGAAATTCAATGTGAAAAATGTGAACCACCCTCTTTCCATTCCCAACCAAAATATTTTCACTCAATTTGGTAACTATGGAAAATCATAAGTGTCATTAGTCATTTATCTAAATTGAGTTAATATCGTCGCTCTTATGTGTCACCAATCTTAAACAAATTAAATCTTCTGAGTTTACCCTGTATATATTTTTTGTTTTAAAATTATTTTGCATGTCAATTTTATATTATTTACTTTTAATTTTTGCTTTTTTGCTGTCAAGAAGTTGACCTTCATTTTTGGCCATTTTGTCTGTGCATTTATTCTATGAGAAGAAGTATAAAAGTTATTAAATTACCTACCTACATTTAATCATAAAAAAAAACAAACATAAAAACCGGTTCTTGTTCACGTTTGATATTGAGAGAAAGAGAAAGAAGAAGAGCTTTTCAGTTTCCTGGACAAAGTTTCATTTCTCCTAGATTTAGAGATGAGAGGAAGAAGTGATTACGAGCATAAGGTAGAAAAGACTGAAATAGAATGAGAGAGAATATTTAGTGGAGAACTTAATAATTCTTGCAAAACAAAACAGCCTAATGGAGAAAAATGGTCAACTGACATATTTTATGAAAATTGACAACAGGAGCATTCAAAATTTTCCCAACTGTTTTTTGTTTTGCAAAAATTATGGTTTCGACAGTAAGTGTCTACAAGGTGAGCAAACGGTGTTTTCTTTTTTATGTTTTTCATCTCTTTTATCTCTTTTCAATGTTTTATTCTTGAAACTTAACTCCCTCAAATAAAAACCGTGCCAAGCAAAATTAAAATGAATAAAAAAATGAATCGGTCAACTTCTTGTCCCTTGCACCTTACAGTCCTCCACCAATCAGAAGAGAGAAACATTTCAGTTTTGCCTACTCAGCGGACTACACAGCGAAGTTGATCGGTTTTCATTTTTCTATTCTCGTTTTGTTTTGTTTGGTTCGGTTTGCAGGAAAACTCGGCGGGGGAGCTCTCAGATAGTCGTGCCTTATACCCCTGTATGTACTGCGGGTTGACCTTCCCTCACCAGAGTAAGCTGACCCGGCATATCCTCTCTCATAGTCTGGATTCCCTCAAGTTCCGAGAACATCAACTGCAGCATTCCTCTCTTATCTCCATGGTGGGACTAGTGGAGCCCCTCATGGAGAGTGGTCATTACATTTCCCAACACCCCCAAGTGTCTTTAGAACCTCAGTTCCCGCCTGAGGTTACAAACATGGAGGTCGTTCCTGGAGAATCCCCCCAGACGGCGCTCTGTAAGTTTTGCGGAAAATCCTTCCCAGACGTAAGTACGCTCATCACCCATCTGCCTGTGCATACCGGAGACCGCCCTTTCAAGTGTGAGTTTTGCGGCAAAGCCTTTAAACTGCGGCATCATATGAAAGACCATTGCCGAGTTCACACAGGGGAGCGACCGTTCAAGTGTTCCATCTGCGGCAAAACTTTCAGCCGCTCCACCATTCTGAAGGCGCATGAGAAGACGCATTATCCCAAGTACACCCGCAAGTTCTTGTCCTCCCCCAGTAGTCCGGACGATGACCGGGAGAGGAGACCTCCTGATCTCAGCTTCACTCTGCCTTGTGATCTATCCTCCACCCCTGCTGGGGAGCCTCCTCAGATGTATCTACCCCGCTCTCCCTCCACTCCCTGACTCCAGAGTTAATACAAATCAGTCCCGCCCTGTTGTTATTACTTGTGTTCTCCACAAACATCATGGGACAGCTTGCCTGTAACTTCTCATGTAGTGCATAGTCATTTTCAATTCAAAGTTAATCTAAATTACCAACTGTTTATAATAGAAAGAAAGAAAAGGGTGTCTGACAGTCTGTTGATGCTAAAATGTATAATGTAATATGATGTATTGTGCTGAGTTTACGTGTGTGACCGTGTTGATTTTAATTTTAAATAGTGTCACTATAAGGGTAGGCCTATTGTTGATGTACTTATCTAGATCATTCAATCACTTGTAGGCGGATTTTTTTTAAATTGAATCCTGATTCTCTTGATGAAAGGTGAAGTTATCCGTAATAAGTTAAGTTATCCCTGTCATTTTTTAAATATGCGTGCAGTTTGTTCTCTGATGTTCATCACAACAATAATACGATCCAGAGTTGTCTTCTTACGCTCTAATTTAGCTTTGAACTTCCTTTTCGCACATTATACTATTGATGTTTAGAAGAAATACATTCCAGATGTCGGCTGTCTCTTCTATATTATTATCAATGTTTTCCTTGAGAAAACCATTTTTATCACTATTGACAGCATTGTTATTGACAGCATTGTTAATTTTACCCATTTTACCATGATCATGTTTTAAAGAAGATGTTTAGCAATAGACTCCCTTCATGAACATATCTATTTTAGAAACTTGCTGTTTAATGTTTCCATTACTAACTCAGTCCAAATTACTCATTAATTGAGGGACATCCCCCATTTTGATCACATTACTTGCAAAGACAACCAAATTTCTTTTTTTATGAGGAATCATCTACCATTTCCGTTTTTTATGTTCCTTTTAGTTTTATTCAAACAACCGCTTCTTATACTTGATTGTATCAAGTCAGTTTTCCATAAAGAAGCTCACTATTTTGAATTTTCAAGCAATTTATCATATTTCTGATTAATTCAAAATTTGTAGACGTTGCGTTGTTCCATTTGAGTAAGGGTGATTTTTTCTATTCAATATGTGATTTACGATAAAATAGTGCTCGTTTTTACAAGGAACTTTGGAAGAATGAGTATATTGAGGTATAACAAATAAGGCTGTTAGTTTTTAACATAGTTATTAACTTTGTTTACAAATGAGTGAAACATAGATATTATGTACCCAGTGAAAGGAAAAATTAAGATAAACTTCTTCCAATTTCTTACCAGCTGATAGGGTTTCCACGAGAGGCAGCAAAGGACTACTAATACTTTTGACAAACTTTTGGTTTAGAGACTTTTCAGATTTTGAATTATACGGGATATTTCACACTTTTGCAATAAAAATTTAGATATTATATCCTAAAATTAAAATTTATTTCTTTTGAGTTATATTGAAATTTTTCCTTGTAAACATATTGAAAAAGACAACAGCCTTTGGCAGTCAGACAAGCTTTCCCATGATTGCCTTGAGAACTAGAAATTTATTAGTTAGAGATTTTAATATTCAGACAATGTTAGAAGATTATTGTTTTTGTTTTCACATCACCCATTTGATGTATAATTATTACGCTTTTGAAATCTGATATATAGTTTTTTATTGTAACCACAAGAAATTCTTGCTAATAATATTCATATGAACTTGAAATAGATATTTTTGCTGTGAATGAAATAGTAGATTAACACGAGTTCAATCATTTGAAGGTTTTGAGCAAATGATATTTTTTAGGCTTGACAAGGTCTGATATTATTATTATTTTTTTTTTTTTTTTTAAGTGGGGTTTAACGTCGCTTTCAACTGCCATGGTCATATCACGACGGGGGTTTTACCCTCCATTCGCAGGAAACTCACAAACCTGCTACTCACATTGACCTCACCCAGCCTGAGTGGGGCCGGGAAAAGCCAGCGTCACGAGAATTAGAATTTGAATGGTCACCCATCCAAGTCTTAACCTCGCTGGATGTCGCTTAACTTCGGTGTTCTGAAGGGAACCGGTGTATTCAACATGCCATCGACGCTGGCTTGATATTATTAGCATGAGCACTATTTTCTATGACAAACTGAGTTGTGACAGGCTTGTCCCGACCACAATGAAGACATTACCTACCGGTAATCTGCTAAACAGAGCATAATCTATTTTCAGAAAAAAAATATTCTATAAATCCAAAATCATTTGTTCGACTGATAAATAATGGAAAGAAAACACCGAATTTCTTATTAGAGACAGCAGTATAAATATAAATTTTAATTAGTTAATTATGTTTTACTTTTATTTCAGGAAACACATTTTGTCATTTAATTGCATGAGTATAAAAATGTAACCCATCATAATATATAAGTAAAATCGATGCAAATTATAATTATTACGTGATCAATGTAAGAAAATCCCTAGAGATTGAAGAAGCGACTGTTTTAGTAATTGGATGGATTTTTAAACCACTACTTACTCGTAGTTTTCCAATAACATGTCTCTAGTACATGAGCTATTTAGTGAAACTATATTTTGTCTTCAAAAGTGTTGAAAAAAATAGTAAGTTTAACAGAACAGAATATTTTAAGCGTTTACAGATGCTGACTTGCTTAAAAAAAAGAAAAAGTGATAGGTAATTTATAACCACATTAAAGCTGTATGTCAATGCAGTATTACGAGCAAATGAAGCTCATGAGAGGCATTGCATGGTTATGCAGAAATAATATTCAAATTTGGACGAGTAGGTAAAATAGTGAAAGGCGTTAATTGTAATATTAAATTTATTATTTATTACATTTATGATTTTGAGGGAGCGAAATTACAGCTCCACAAAAGTAATAATAATAATTACTTCAAATAAAGATCACTGTGATACATACATTTAAAGTGTAAAATATTAAATATTTATTAAGTTACTTCAATATTTCATTTTACTTGGAATATTTTTAGTGCGTTTTGATTATAAAGTTTGGAACATATTTTATTGATATTTTTGGAAAAAGCTGAAACTTTGGGAACAGAGGTGAAAATTATAAAATAACCTTTTAAAAATATTCAGGCATTGTTATCTATGAACTTAATTGAACATGTCACGTTTTAAATAGGAAAATTAAAGAGCAGGTTATCTTGTAAACACATAAAAAATAAAAACTCATTGATTTTTATTAGAAATTCCACCAAAGGAATAGGTATATGTATGTGTAAGCAATAGATGCGCACTATAGGTTCTTGTTTTTAAAATAAGTTTATAAAAGATATAATGTAGAAGTGCCTCATCCCTAATTCGATTCATGAAAATTTAAACTTCTTCTAAGTCATAGATAAGTTAGACATTTATCTATGAATTAGATAAATGTGTTTTTTTTATTACTTTATTGAGCATGTATAGTAGAACTTAATTTAAAAAAGCATGTTCAATAAGTTTGGAATATTATTACCTCTGAATATTATCGAGAAAAAACATAGATTTACTCAAAACTCGTAAAACGGTAGAAAATTTATCAATGCAAAATTTAAATTTGATTTTGATAACAGCGCTTTGACCAAAAACAATCGATGCTTCGTAGTTGAGGTGCCACCATATTAGTATAGATATAGGTATGTCACGTTAGTACACAAGACAATGTACGTAAATAAATTTTCTAGATATTATAAATAAAAAATGTAGTTAACCCGTAACTGCCCAAGGTGTCCATATGGACAGTTTGGGCAGTTATGGGTTAAGAGGAAAAATAAATGTTCTTTCTGAAAGTTTGAGGAAAAAATAACTAAAACCTTTTTGTCTGGTGACCCGTAGACATTTTAAGTCATGTTTTATACATCATAGAGGAGAAGGGACAGACTCTTTAGGCTGGTGAAAAAGGGAGAGATAGAGCTTGTATTGTGTGTATGGAAAGAGAAGAATAAGAAATAATGAAAGAGAAAAAAAGAGTGGGGGGAGGGTGACCTGGATTTTTTATAAAGCTAGATTATTTTAAAATATAGCGTGAGCCCATGAGCACTGCGTCTTTTCCACGCTACGAAAATTAATTAGCTTATTTTCCTACATGGGGAATCATAATATCAATCATCAAAAGACGAACAAAAAACTCTCAATTTAGGAAAATAAAATTATTGTTTTCAAACAGTTGTCTAATAATTTTTATAATTAACATTTTTATGAATTATTCTCATCTGTGAAAAAAAGTACTTTGGAGGATAGGTCCCACCGAAAATTTATGTTTTCATAGTATTATTCTGTAACACTGATGCATGCTGGCATGCATGACAAAAAAACTTAATTCTACTGCGTTAAAAAATACCAATTTTTTAAATTCAATAGATAAATTTGTATGTACGCCTGAAAACTTTAGAGATATGCAATATGCAATGTATATAGCAACATTAACTTGCCCAGTTTTTTTTTATAAGAATGATAATAAACTACATGTTATCGAAAACTGTAAATTAATGTTTCGATTGTTGGTATGGTAAAGGAAAGAGTTATACTTAATTTTGTTCAACTTAATATTATATAAATCCATTTACATTAATTAATTCGTAATCAATAGAACTCCGAAACGGCTGGACGAAAGTCTATCAGACTGCCGATTTGGCACAGAGTCTTCTTTTGTTTGGTAATTAGGTGCGTCCTAAGAAAGGATTATTAAAAACCCGAATAAGACGACAGCCACGGGAAAAAACCTCAATGGCGAAAAAGTTCTGGGTTTAGCTTTTAATGACTAACTTTTAAAAAACCTTGTGTCTTACTTTAAACTATCTAGGTTGGACACGTAATAATAATAACTATCTAGGTCTTTAGGCTCATAATATTCATGTATATATATAAAAAAAAACCTGTTTAAGTATGAAATGCCGATGTAATTTTCTATTTATTTTAATGTGAACATCTTTATTCTTAGATAAAAATCATAAACACCTGTAGAGTATAAATAGAGATGTACTCGTAGGTAAATTGAAGATCAATTACTTTATCACGTTCATGGACACTTTGGACATGAATGCGATAGCATTACAAGCCCTTGATTTTTGAATGCTATAGCAGTCATGTCCATTGTCCATATGAGTTGACTTTGCATTTCGAAAAATGTGAATGCTATAGCAGTCAATCAGTCATGTTCATGAACGTGTTAACTTTGTTGCTATTTTCGTACGGAATTACTTTGCAAAACTGTATATTACAACCAGAACTGACGATAAAAATCTAATCAGTTCTTGTTGCTTAGTCCATTATTTGGAAGATTAATTGGTGTGAAAATGTTTTGTGACACATCAGATTTTTGTATTCGATAAAAAGGAAATAACTGAACGATTAAGTTGAGCTAACATTTTTTTTCGGTGGGACTTTTCACAATGTAGGTATTAAAATATGATTTTTTATTATGTATACGCTGTTATCTTAGTAGTTAAATTTGGTCATTTCTAAATTTATCCACCAAAAATACTATCCACTTATTTTTTTTCATTTACTTAGGAAGACTTTTGCTGTTATTACTTCGCATTCTCAATTGAATGTAAGTCTGATGGGAAATGCATGTTGGTAAAAATAGATTTTGCTGATGCAATAGTTAAAAAAATTGCAATTTAGTAAGTTTGGCTTGGGAAGTCTTTTCATCACTATCAATAAAATTAAAATAATATCACACACGATCTTCATTTAACAAACGGAGAATATTAGAACACCAAGTGTAAAGGGATCAATGTGTATAATATATGTATATCACAACTATAATTATTATCTCATTTGAACAAACCTTGAGTGCATTGTAAGCTCAAAATATTTTCAATTCCGACCTGCTTCTATATGTAGTAAGTTTCAAAAATAGAAATAGGTATAGTTTATAGAAATTTTTTAGTGATAAACTCTAAGATTCTTTGGTAATTCTCTGATGTGAGCAATTCTTTTATCAAAAAATATTTGTTAACTTACCTATCTATATACAACTAGACATAAATTGATGTTTTTTCTGGGGATCAGTACAGAGGTTTACATGAAAATTAAATGGTATCATAAATAGGAAAAAGTGATGAACTGAACATAGATTATTTTTCTTCCAGCATTGAGGCAAGTAGAATAAAATCATTAGGAACTAAAAAATGTCTTGGTGTATTATACATAATTATTTTGTTCTCTTTAAGAAGAATTTCAGAATCATTAATAACCAGAATAATCATATTTAGAGTTTCAATAAAATTCACAGTGATAATATTTTATGAAATTATTATTTCAAGAAGAATGTCCTTTCTCTAAAAGGATCTCAACCAAATGTATGATAGTTATTATTCTATTACGTAAGAATTTCCCCCTGCGAATTAGTTCAAGTAACCGAGAGAAGCTCTCAACTTTTTTCATGATGTAGTTAGGAGGATATAATATTTTTTTAGTTTTATAATTTGTTCGCTGAGGGATGCCAGATTAAGATATTATGAAGAAAAATTAACATGCCGAAAATTTGATGACGTTTGATGAAATAAGGACTATAGCACTAAACTTATAAGTAGTCAAGTCATCCATACTCGAGGACATTCGAAGAGGTGACTCTATAGATTGTTAACCCTCAGGGAAAAAGCAATATTAATTTTGTATATCTTTTTTTTTTCTCATCTTAATCTGGCAACCCTTTGTTCAGTAAGACTGTAAATTGTTTTGTTTATTAGAAGTACGTTGATAAGAGGCTGTGGAAAAGTTTTGATATTATAAAATAATCAAAATGTTGGATTTTGGGTCGGTCTCAGCTGATCAACTTGGCCAGAATATGATTCTGGCTAAGAAGTATTGTAAAGTTTTTTTTTTTTAATTATGAAATAAAGTAAAGCTTAATTGAATAAAAATTCAAATAGCATTGAGACTTTTAGTTTTGTTGTTTCTTATAATTTTATTTTTTACCATTTAGATACGTAGGTACTTCCTTTGTAAAAAATCCGTATTTTCAAGATAAAATCTGAAACACAATGCATTTTTAAAATCTTGTAAAGAGCACTTATGTACATATCATATAATGAGGATTTAGAATTAATATATAATGATCGGAAATATGTACAAGTAAACCAAGTAACAAATTTTCCTTGGTTTTACCTGGTACACAATTAATAATAATTTATAAGCGTTATTTATACTACCAATTAGAAGCAATGAGTCCCATCGCTCTAGCAAAGAGCCCAAGACACATTAATATGTGGTCAAAATCCCAAATGGGAGGATAACTTGTCATTTCCCGCTGGGTTTCGAACCCGCGAACTCTGGATTACCAGTCTAATGCCTTGACCACTGAGTACTGGGACGGACAGTAGTTATAATTTTGCACTCGAAACAGTAAGCCCAATATTTGTTTTGCTTTGCTCGAATCTACAAGTTCTGCAAATCACCGGTGCGGTGTTTTCCGAAACGTTTCTATCATTTCGGGAAACTCAGCATGTAGAGAGCAGTAGGTAATAAAATTATTCATAATCACGGTTGATGTCACAATTTTCTACCCAAACTCACCTTGTGAAATAAAATATATTTGTCATACTTGGGAATTCAAACCATCGACCTCCAGATCTGCCGCTTTAACAATCTAGCTACGAAAGTCGGTTCACGGTAACTTAATGAATTATACAAAACATAATACATTTTAACTTAGGAACATCTACTAACAAGTTAGTCGTTGCAATGCAAACATAATATTATCTCTATTTTCTCGCTGAAGTGATGCCTGCGAGTTACTGTTTCAATTGAAGGATACTTTACGAATAAGAGGTAGGATTGGACGCCTGTTAGTATGTAGGTATGCAATGTGCCTAATTTCTAGTGCTGCAAATCAGAATTATTTATAACCGATTAATAAAAAGAGGGATAAGATGTTTCTATATTTCGCTGTTAAAATTTGAATTTTTCGTTGCTTGGTTGATACAATTTTAATTAGTACCTTTTCGTTGGCTGGATCAACATTAAAGTCAAAATTAAATTTAAATATCTAGCTTCGGTCGACAGAGCTGACAAAAAAATAATTATATTCAAAATTTTATTACACTTGATTGTAAGGGGCGTCCAGTGCGCTCATGTTGACCCAGCACCTTCATGGGAAGTATTGTGACATTCTCGCCCATCAGAGGGAAGGCATACACGGGATGGACATTGACAATTTCATGTCTACAAGATAAATTACACTGTCAATGATGGACATGACATAATAATTTGTGATGCAATCAAATTTCGACTTTCGATGCTAGTCTGTTTTAACTGAACACTCTATCACAAAAGTTTTCACTGACTCTTCAATTTCCTTCATTCTAGATTTACAATTGTACATATACATAAAATCAATATCTGAAAGTCGAAAACTTATTTTTGCACTTTTTGTTCTAAAATTTCGTAATTTCTTAAATATCATTAGAACTCAACCATAATTTATGGACGATTTTTCAACTTTTTTTTTTAAATAACATTTATTTAAAGAGAGGTCTATAATAATCGAAGTCCTTGCCTTTATTCGTCCATATTGCCGAGTACTCAAATTGTTTTTTGTTACTAACTCAAGTAATATCCAAATTACAACAAGGGCAAAAAAGCAATTCGTCTTCTGGTCACCTGCTTGTAAACCGTATACCTACTCCACCTATACCTCCATTTGATTACAGCAACGGCGATTCTTAATGATATTTAAGCAGCGTCGATGGCATGTTGAATACAAGTTCCTTCGAACACGAAGTTAAGCGCATCAGCGAGTTAAGACTTGGATGGTGACCATTCAATTCTAATTCTTCGTGACGTGCTTCCGGCCACTCAGGCTGGGTGAGGTCAATGTGAAGAGCAGGTTTGTGAGGTCTGCGAATGGAGGTAAAACCCCGTCGTGATATGACCATGGCATTGAAGCGACGTTAAACCCTACTTAAAAAAAAAAAAAATGATATTTAAAAAAAAAAAATATATTATGATTATTAAAATTATAACTTTTTTTCATGAAATTGAATAAATTCTAAATCTAATTGATGAAATTTCTTACTTTTCATTACAGGAAGTGACGCTGACAGAAGGGGCTTTTGAATCTGCTGCCCTAGCGCTACGAAGAACCCCTTTATTTGATCAGATCAGCAACAGCAGTGCCACCAGTAGTCGGCCCTCTACCCCGGCCTTTCCCTTTCCGCCCTTCCCTCCCTTTGCTGGACTCGCCAACTTTGCTGACTCACCCATCTCAATATACACATTTCTTCAGCAGCAGGGGCTGATTGGGGGGCCTCGACACAGAACTGAAGAAGGCTTTAGTTCGACGCTGATCCGATGTGCCATCTGCTGGGCGGGATTTCCAACCACGTGGCTTTTGGAGCAACACACTGCCCTGCAGCACTCGGGACAACCAGTTCGGGGCAAAGCGGAAGAAGGTATGAGTATGATCGGATTATGACGTGAGAGTAGTTTTCATTTGAGAAATTGGGTAATGTGAGGCTTAGGTAAGATTTATGAAATTCAGAGATAAATACCTTTCAAAGGCACAGGGTTTCTATGGTTGTGATCTAAAGGTAGTAAGGCATTACTCAGAAAACTTAGAACTTTGCAGAGGAACTGTTTTGTAATGTCGCTTGTTGTATGTGAAAGATCCCTTGAGTGAGATAATTATGTCCTGGGAATTTTTCACTTCCACCAAGTCGATTACGTTATATCTCAGATTCAGAGAAGTTCCACGGCACAGACTCGCTCACTGGTTTATTCTTATCCTTGTTTGTTTTTTCCATCAAAAAGGTCCTGATGAAGACAGTGGAGAGGATAAACCATTTCGCTGCGAGCAGTGTGGTCAGAGTTACAGATATAGGTCTGCATATCTTAAGCACCGGGAACAGAACCACCGTGCTCGCCTCCCTGCAGACAAACTCTTTACTTGTGACGTGTGTGGTATGCAATTTCGATATTTAAAGTCGTTTAAAAAGCATCGACTAAATCATGCTTTAGAACGATTGCATAATCCATTTCGTCCTGACTCTACTGCTCATCCTCAGTCAACTACTCCTTCTTCTACTTCAGGTTCTGTAAGTGGAAGAACAACTGCCCCTCCTGTAACTTCAACATCTGAAAGTCAAGTGTCAAGTAGTAACGAGGCAGTGAGACCTTCGAGTGTTCCCCCAACGCCTGACTCTTCAGGGCCTACGAATCTTTCGACCTCAAACGAAACCGCGGTAGACACTTTAGCGCTGGCAATAGGTGCTAGTGAAGCCTCTTTGTTCAATTTATTGAGGTTGAGTTCGGAAAGACAGCGCGAAAGACGAACATTTGCCTGTCCTTTCTGCGGCAAATGCGTACGATCTAAAGAGAATTTGAAGTTGCACGTTAGAAAACATACAGGCGAGCGACCTTTTGCTTGTCTGTTCTGTGGGCGTGCCTTCGGCGGCAAAAGTGACCTAACCCGACACCTTCGTATTCACACCGGCGAGCGACCATATCATTGTGAAATGTGTGGCAAATGTTTCGCACGAGCAGATTACCTATCCAAACATCTGACAACACACATCCACAACTCTCAACATCAGCGCGGAAGAGAACAAAGAGAGAGGATATCAGAAACTGAGAGAGAAAAAGAAAGGGAGCGGACACCTGCAACCAGAACTGATTAGTTGAATTTCTGTAGAAGTTAAGCATGGATTATACAGTTATTGTTTTAATAGTAAAAATTTCTTCGGTTATTACAATAATCGATCTGTTAAGCAGTAACTGTTTAATCTGTTTTAAGGTGATTAAATCAGTTGTTGCCAATGGTTTCCTGACAGATAAATACCGTGCATTGTTCACCTCATTACCCATAGTTAACCTGAAATGAAAATTGAAACTGTAGGTACTGGTAACAAAATGATTATTTTTCTGCACAGGCAGTTACATACATTTTCTATACATTGTATGTTGTACCTTCATTTAATGGCGAATTTCAAAGGGTAGTAGAACCTTCATTTTTTTTATTTTATTATTATTCTATTTATTTATTTTACAAAAAAGGCCTGATATATTTTATTTTTTCCATACATCTGCGATTATTTTTGATACGGATCAACAGGAAAGCGGTGAACATTGGCAGCAATTGAATTTAAGTGAGATTTGGATTCTGTCTGTGATTTCAGTATTTTATAAAAATAATTAGGTTTTTAGAAGAAGTGTCTATCCGTCCTTAAAAGGAGGAGTGTGTTTTTGTAACGTATATTATTTTGTTTTTGTTTCGTGCTTCCCAATGTGATTTTCATTTGTTTAAATTTCTTTTATAATACCTACATGGAGTTTCTGTGATGATTTAGGATGAAGGTTTTAATGTTATTTGTTTTTGTATTTTTTATTGTGAGAATAGTAATTTGAAGTTTGAGATTACATATGAAAACAATAGGTACATAAGGTTCAAAATCAGGTTATATGACGGCACAAAAGTTGGTATGATTTTATAAAGGTCGTTTTGCTTGTTCTTTGATCGTTTTTTAACTATTGAAAATTTTATTGGGTATGCATACAAGACGTTAAAGAGATATTAACTTCAACTAGTTTTCATTATCAACAGATTATACGTGTGTGATTAGGAAGCCACAGACTCTTGTGAAAGATCGTACCAAGCATTCTGATATTATTTACATGTTTAGTTGTTCCAAAAGCATAAACATAAGGTTCTATTTACCAAGTCCAATTTTTTTGTGATTTCACAGTCATGTAGCTTTATGAATAAAGTGAAAATTTTCTTTGAATATTATTACATCTTGGCTTACGGATTATTGTAAAATATCCATAAAATGTTATACATACCAACATACATTCAAATTTAAGAAATAAAAAAAAAATATTCAAAGTTGATTTTGTCAAACAAAAATTTCAGGAACTATCAACAACAAAGAAATTGCGAATCAAGTAACTACTGATGATCAATTTAATTTCGTCTTCTAAATAATTGGATTCAAAATGAATGTCCCATATTTATTCAAAAACAAATTCCCAAATCGTTTTGAAAACTTTATAAACTTTCAATTGATTACGAAGCTAGATGCTGCCATGTACTCGTAATATTATTTTTATATCTTCTCTGTTTCAGTCCATTATAATGTTCTCATAGTATCGTTGCCATAACTTTTTATCTTAGGTGTTAGGTTTCAATGAACAAAATATGTTAAAGTTCGATAGGAACGGTACAGTTGTTGTGTGTTGATGGATCCTAATAGTTTTCTTCCTTAGAAACACTTTGTTGGATTGAATATCATATTTTATTATTATAAAACACTATTATAAATGAATTAATGTTAGCCTGAATATTAACAAAATTGATATTTATATAATTAATATTATATATGTCATTCTGAATTATGAAATCTTTGGAGAAATATGTTTTACAACTACCTTTTGTACGAGTAGGTTGTTCGAAAATATCAAATCTATTCGTATACAAATTGTTGTTTTTTTGGCTTTAAATAATTTTTCCACGTTTGGATTTAATTTTTTTACATGTATAATTTTTTTTTTCTTTCAAATTGTCTTCAATTTCAACTTACTTGGAATTCATGAAATTATTATTCTGTAAAATAACTTCATTATTCTAATGAATTTTCAATCAAAATAAAAGAAGTTGTTATTGTCTTCATATGTAAAAAAAAAAGAAATAATTATATTAAACTGAGTTATGTAACTGACGAGAGACTAATTTAACTGACGAACTATCCAATGAAGTGGAATGAAGTTAAGAAATCAATGGCATTCCTTTGAAATAGTAATCCAATCCGAAAGTAATATTATCAGTTTTTTAGCAGTTAATTTTTTTAAATATTTTCTTCCAATTTTATTTATAGGTTTTATTTAGGTGAATTAATTGAAACAATCCCTAGAAAAAATATAACATATTGCTCATGTTAAATTATATGATGCAAAGTACAAACTCCCTTTTAGCTTTAACAATGAACTCAATAATTAGTCTATTTTTGCCGATTCTCTATACAATACAAATTTCGATTTTAGTTGAAGTCAAAGATGCAATGTACAAAATGATAGTTAAATATTTTCATAGAAAACAATCCCAATCAAAATAACGTGTTGACTTTTACTGTCCAAAACTTTTTTCTCGTTGTGAAATAAAAGTTATCCTTCAAAGATTACAAGGAAGTGTTGCTATTTTATCAATTCCAAGAGTCCTGCATTACGACATCTGTAACTCCTAAAATATTTATTTCAATAAGAAAAAGTAATATATAAAAAGCAACTCTTACCACATTTATCCAAACTACATAGATGATAGATACAAAGCTACCTATCATTACAAATTGATTACTATATGAAATGATTTTAGACAGTATAGTTATTGTTCTAATAAATTATCTAATTAGTCATTAGGTACTTCAACTAAGTACTCAATAATTTCCTGTTTTTAACTAACTTTCTTTATAATAAATTTTCAAAGATGCAATGTTCAAAATTCATTGAAATACTTATTGATTTAGAGTACAAAATTACTTCAAAATTAATGAACAATACCTGCTTTTCCATACAATAGAATAAAATTATTGTTTATTTACTTAGAATAATTAATTTATGTACTGCCTCAATTTTTTTATGTAGATTAATGCTTTTGTCAAAATGATGAAATGTACAAAAAAAATCCACCAACCTCTTCTCAAGCCTAATTTTTTAAATGTTTCAAATTTATTTAATAAAAAAACTGAAAAATATAATGTTTCAGAATGGTAAATCTATTGGAAAAATTGGATTCCTATTGCGAAGGGTGTAATAAGAAAACGCATAATGATAATATTTTCAATGGTAACATTATGCCAATCATTCAATAGGTATTTAGCGTTTATACAAAAAGTATACTGAAATACTTGAATCCTGTGGAACTTTCATATGGATGTAGAAATAATCATTAAAAAAAAAAAAAAATGATGTAATGTACAAAATCTTATAACTTTTTAGGCTTAGTAATATTTTCACAGTTTAGTTAAAAAAATAAATAAAAATATTTGAAAGTTGTGCCATTGATTTCTCGTGTGTCGTGCAATGTGATTTGATATTAAAATCTATAGTGGTGATATTTTCATTTCTTCAACTGAAACTGTTTTTATGTTCTACTTTAGTTTATTATATAAAATGTTTCACACTCAAGAAATATCAATTTATACAATTTTGTAAATAAGCTGAAGTACTAGAATTAATCATATTATGTATAATTCTATAAATTGAACATAATAGAAAATAATCAAGTATTCTCGTACTTTTTATTATTACTGATGGGTAAAATTATTTATCTATACCTAGCTAATTTTCTATTTCATATATTATAAATAATATTTTTGTACATTTTTCTTTATTTTATGTCTATGTTAGGTCTCATTGTTACTGTCAATATTGTAGAAAGTTGTTCGATTGTTTTACACATGTAATGTTCTTCTGTGAAAATTTATTTTCAAACAGTAATATTAGGTACATATGACAAAAAAATCAGACATTTATTTTAACTGGGGGTTTTTTTGAAAATTTGGGTACAACGTCGTAAAAATTTGGGTCGAGCGCACGAATAGCTCAGTAGTTAAGCACTCGCTTGCCATGCGGAAGGTCCCGGGTTCAAACCCCCGCGCCGACAAAAATTTGTATTCAAAATTTGGTTACAGTTGTTTGTAAGGGATACCTTCCGGTGCGCTCGTGTTGACCCAGCACCTAAATGGGAAGTATTGTGTCACTTCTCGCCCATCAGAGGGGAGGCATACTACGGGATGGGCAGGCTACAACACAGACCACAAGCGTCTACAGTAGCTCCTGTTTCATGGCTACGAAATAAAAAAGGCTGTGAAACACTCATCTTTAAAAAAAAAAAAAAAAAAAAAAAAAAAAAAAAACGTCACTAATTAGATCCGGAATATGAAAACACACATTTTTTAACTGTTTACCTACAATAAATATATAATATGCTATTTGAGTTTAATAAAAGAGTCCCATAGAAAATACCTTGCATTTTTTTGGAAGCTAAGTATCACAAGTTAATCTAAGTATTTTTTTTTTGTTTGGTTTGACGTCTTCTTTAACTGGATGGTCATATCATGACGGGAGTTTTACCTTCCATTCGCTGAAAACTCACAAACCACCTTTTCAAATTAACCTCACCCATCCTGAGTGGGACCGGGAATGGCCAGCAGGGGATTCAAATTTGAATAGTCACAGAACCAAGTTTTAACTTGGCTAGATGTTGCTTAACTACTGTTGCAGTACGAGACCTGGTATATTAAACGTGCTATCAACGCTGGCTTAACACAAGTTCTCATCACTGATTACATTGAACTCACAAATAATGAACTCACACTGATTACATTGAACTCACAAAAATTCAATAAAAAATATATCGTGCATTAGTATTCTGAAAACAACATTATTCTGTTTGCGTGATAAGAGATACCAATTTCAAAAAAAAGCAGATATTTATTTTTTTAAGTAACAAAAATGTTATTCAAAAAGAGAAATAGGTAGGTAACAGGTTTAAATTAAAGACATCATACATACCTACTTACATAGGGTGGGGCAAAAGTCTGGAAACCCCTAAATATTTTTGGAAGGGCGTACTTAGTAAGATTGAAATTATCACGGCAAACTGGGGTAATATTTAAAGATTCGGACAGGACCATGTCGGGGCCAAGTTCATGTTTTAAAATACGAACCCCCTCTTGCGGTAAATTTTTGAAACGGTCTTTAATTTACAAATACTTTGGTAAAAAATTCATCTTCTTATCATTTACCTTTTTCAAATGGCGATCAACTTTACTTTTGCCATTAATTGCGCAGAATTGGGTACCATTCTCAAACGTTAAACAATAGAAAGCTGAAATTTGTACTAAAGTATTTGTAAATAATTGATATTTTCAAAATTGTATAGCAAGAAGTTATAAATTAACTTACAACTGCCTTGGTGCTCATCTGGAATTGACCGTAGGAATACTTTAGTACAAATTTCAGCTTTCTATTTTTGGCATTTGAAAATGGTGGCCTATTTTGTCCAATTAATAGCAAAAGTAACATTGGCCGCCATTTACAAATTGTAAATGATAAAAAGATTAAATTTGTACAAAACGATTTCTGATTCAAAGACCTTTTTCAAAAATGTATCGCAAGAGGGCGGTGCATATTTTTAAAAATGAACTTAGCCCCAACATGGGGCCCAGATACCTAATTAAAATACAGTATTCATATTCGCCAATAGAATGGTGAAACCCGCGTTCAAATCTTATGACCAGTTTTTTGCTACAAATTATGAAATTTTTATATTATTAGATTGTATTTTTTACATCGATGATAATAATCATATCGCCTTATTTATGCTGCTCAATTGATACTAATGAGTCCCATTCTTCCAATAGTAAGTCCAAGACGTACTATTATGTGGTCAAAATCCCAAATGGGAGGGTAACTTGTCATAGTTGGACAAAATGCATGGATTTTAACTGATGTGAGTATTATGATTTCTGTGGTTTTTGTAACTTCTCATTGAATTTTCCCAATTTTTGTATGCCTACTGCAGACTATGATTTATTTAATGATCAGCGAAACGAAGATACCTTCATTTTTCCATGACACCTTTACCACCTTTTATCTTGAAATCTAGACATAAGATCGTGTTATATGAAGTCGACAAAAACAACAACATACCTATCAAAAATTCAAGAAAATAAACTATAGATCTCTTTCACTCTATGTATAATTTACAAATGGGTCCTTAGTAAATTATTATATTCTATGCTCAAAATTGGAATTTTCCATTATTATCAAGTACCTAGGTAGAATGATAAGGAGAAGAGTATTTTTGTTCAATAGAAAATAAAATCTTTTCATGAAAAACTACTATTTTCGTTAAAAATCAACAAATATTTTGACGTAACATGAGAGACCTGATATAGACAAGAAATGTGTACTAGTTCAGTTCTATTTGTATCTAAGATTTTTTAATTACTTTTGAACAGTTGGTATTTTATTTTGTCGAAGGTATTATCAAAAATGCAATTCAAACCACTTGATTTCAAAAGAACTCTAATGTTTTAGTAAAAATAATTTTGTGTCATAATATACACACACTGGCGTGAGTAGGCCGGAGCTTGGCCTACACGATAACAGTAGATGATCAAAAACTAAACTCTTCACTCATCAAGTTATTAAACATCCTCCATCAAATAATAACAGTAAAATGAATGACATACATAGTTTCTTTTATTTGTTTGTTATACTATCAAACCTAGTACCAATGGCTTCTCTCTATCACTATGCACATAAAGCTTGTCTAACAGAGTGATAATTATATACTATGCAAGAGGTATGCTCGTATAATTATGTATTTGCAAGTGATGTTTTTCGTTTTATGACAAATAGCAATACCTACCTTAATTTTATTCTGATGAAGTATCTATTATACTTTCTCAGAAATGTCAGAATAATATTCTCTTTCCTGCCAAAAGTTAGTTGAAAACTACAACATTACATTATTTTAATGGTCAATATTTTCATATTCCTCTGAAGATCCCATTGATTTCTAAAGAATTTACGTCTTCACAGACATTGAAAATTTTGATCATTTCAAATTTCTATGATGCAATGTACAAACCTTTATTAACATTTTAAGCTACCTCGAACTTAATCCTTTTTTATTTTTATTTACTAATGCTTTTTTACACATATTTTTTTCAATCTTCCGACTCAATGTTCAGTTTATTTACATTTATAGGTACCTATATGTATTTTCATTGAAGTTAATTACTACTTGAGGAAATTTTTGTTCACTAATAGTTTCATCTCTAGTAAAGTAACTCCACAGTAATTTTTTGACCCTTTTGTGGTCTGTGCTCCTCCAACACGCTAATAATAATATCTTGTCTATATTAATCTTTCAAATAAAACATGAATTTCTCAGTTACACAGAAAACGAATAAATTAATATTAATTTTCAACAACAACAAAAATTTAGTTTTTTTTCATCTACAAAATGATGCAATGTACAAACAAAATCGAAAACATTTGTAAATGATAAAATCAAAATAGTTAAATGAATAATAGGTTAAATACATTGGAATTTCTAGATTAAAATGTCCAAAATTTGGCATTGACAACTGATACCAATTTATTGAATTTATAATATTAGGTTTTTATTACACGATTACACAAAAATACAATTTTGATGAATCTGTATCAAAAATCTAATTAATCTATTATTCGTTTTACTATTTTTAATTAGTAGGTATGTCCTGATAATAGTATTTCATGCTATACAAAAATTAACAGTTAAAAATGAATTGTTCGATAGTATTGGAATAATTATTTTTTGGACTTACTTTCAATGGTCATTATGATACAATGTACAAACATTTTTAGCATAAACATATTTTAGTTCTTTATTATCAATGGAATATTATAATTTTAATATTTTGTATCTTGCCATTTGAAATAAGATTGATGTTAGTTAAATGATTTCATACAAACACAGATTTTTCTTTTTTGAAACTTTTGCCCTATATTTTGGTTTTTTCTCCTTCAGCTTACAATTAATTTATTCATCCTATCCCTGAGGATTCTTTTATTATTGTTTTTTTTTTACCTTGGAATAGTAATCATAATATCTTTTTGATATCGTAAAACTTTTCAAACTCTTTATGTCAAAACCTGTATATTTTGGATTTATTAATGTGGTCATTTTAATATAATTTTGATGAAAATAATACCCAATGGGTCTGGGAGGACTTTAACGATCCAATAGCAATTAAGGTACCTCAACATTGTTTTTTGAAATAAATAGACCGAATAAAGTTACATATTAGAAATGTATCATTATCCCTTTTAATTCAAGATATTTATATTATGTTGTTTTGTGTCTATTATGGCAAAGAAACAACTAGTATATTGTGTTGTGTTTTATCTAAAAAATAAAATCTCACTCAATTGTTCTATGGACTCTCGTCTTGAATAGACTCAATCTGGTAGATGAGTATTTTTGATCGTATTGTACGTATTTGTCAGATGTGAATACTGATTTTGCTTACATAAATATTCATTTATAATATTAAGTTTTTGAATAATTAAGTTGTTTTATAAATATAAGTTTCTATTCAGATAACTTACACCTCATTTATGTTTCAATCAATAAAAATGGTAATCGATGATACGTTAATAATTTGAAAGAAAATATTAATTTCATTGGTTAATTAATTAAAAAATTAATACTTAAAAATAACAATCCATGGCTGTGTGTTTTGTATATTTTTGTATGTATGTAAAAAGTAAATACCTAGTGACGAAGTAATTTCTAACTTAATGTAAGATAACTTGGAATGTAATTATTATATTTAAAAAACGAGTGTTTAATAAAAATAATTGGTAACTGGATAAATTTGAAACTATTTGATTTTACAAATACGTACAAAAGAATCAAAATTTAAAGGAGAAGAAAAAATTTTCAAATTGATTTAAATCCTCTTATTATTTTATTTTTTAATATCTTTCAGTCAAATTTATTTTACTTAACAAAGTAACAGCTCTAAAAAAATACCTTTTGAAAAACCCTGCGTAAACATTTTTTGGCTTTTAAAATATATCTTTGAATTTTATTTTGTTTAGAAAATCAAAATCTATTTGTTTTTCTTCTTGAATAATTGTTTGTAATTTTGGTTTCAAATTATACTTTTTTTTCTAAATTAGTAGACATAGTATAATCTCTATTTGGTGTATATTTTCTCTCAATGTTGTATCTAAATTTTAAATTGAAATTTAATTTATAGAGTGGTTTGGAATTTCGACTTTTGGAGGAATTAGTTAAATTTACAAATAAGATTGGAGGGAATCCGTTAAATGAGTTCATTTACAAATAAAAACTATGAAACCATATAAAAATAAGTCATAAAAAATTGAGAAATAACATATTATTTCTCAATTTTGACAAAATAACAATGACTGCATTACTTCAACTCACATTTTATTTATTTATTATTAAACAAATTTCTTAAAATATAAATGATAAAATCGAGTGAGATAAATGAGTAATTCCAACTCACTTTTTTTAACCCTCAGTTGATTTTGTTAAAATATTGGTGTTGTCATAGTACCTCTTTTCATAATTGAGATTGATACTCCGTAGTTTTTTTCGTAGAAGAAAAAGTAAAAAAGAAAGAGTTTCAAATTGGTTCTTAAATGCGCCTTTAGCTTTTTCAAAATTATAAATAAAAGATGTTTTATTAATATTTAGTACATATTGATTGTTATTGTTTATCTTAAATTGTTAACTTTGGATGGCCTTTTTTGTACTGTAATATTTGTTTTAGAAACAAATTAAAAAAAAAAAATCTCAAAGAAAGTAACTATACATCCCATAAAAAATGTTGATTGTACAGAAAAAATAATTTATTTGGTGATTTGCCAAATTGGATTTGTTTACAGTACTGAAATGGACATCAAGAGTTTTTTATGAATTGAAATCAAAATTATTATTTTAGCAAAATTTAAAATTTCTCTTTTTTTGGCAATTTCTTGGATCTAGTGTTAAGAAACCCTTTTACTTACTTGTATATCCAATTAAAACTAAATTTAATTCTTTCTTCAAACCAACACACTCACAAAACCCATTGTTTTATTCGAATTTCCAGGCCTCAAGACTTGTGATTTCTAGAATAAAAAGTTTAAGGCAGTCAATTCGCACGATTGCGGCATTTTTTATCACGAGTCCTCGCCTATGATCCTGTCTCTAAATTTTGCATTAAGAAAATCTAACTCATAACGCAATCTGAGACAGTTTGGCTTTGGTGGTTTTTATGTCAATACAACATTGTAAGAATGACCAGCCTCCGTGGCGTAATGGCCAGCCTCCGTGGCGTAATGGTTGTGACTACTGCCCGTAGTCCAGAGATCCCGAGTTCGATCCCCGGTTGGAGCAGACTTTTCGAAGAAAATTCTGTTTCCTCCAAACACGTGAGGCTGGCATTTCCGGCCCTACCCAGGCTGGGTGAGGTTAATGTGGGTAGCTGGTACGATTCCCAGCGAATGGAGGGTAACACCCCCGTCCAGATCAGGACATTAAAACCAAATAGAATCGTTGGCGTTAGGAAGGGCATCCAGCCATAAAAAAAACGTGCTCCACCCTACAAACCTTAACCATGAGGTTGAACATTGAACAATGCCGACCCCAAAAGCAACATAAGCTAATATGGGATAAAGGCAAGGGAGATATAACATTGTAAGAATGTGGAGCCAAATCTTTACGCAAAACTCGCCAAGTTGACGACTGAGAAATTTCCGATCGCAGTCTGTGAAATGGATAGTCCTTTTTTTGCCAGCAGTAAACCAACTCTCTCAATGAGAGTTTCATTTATAGTTTTTTTTCAATGATCATTTCTTCAAAGAGAGCTATATGAGTCTTTGCCCACATGCTTTAATTTCACATGCATACAATACTTATTTAAATTGATTCATACATTTGAGAAAAAAAAAAAATTGAAAAAATCTTAAAATTAGAAAAAAGAAAAGAAAATATAATATTGGAAATGTTCAGGATTTGTTGGTGCATTAAATTGCAAAATCATTATCAAATTAGTTTGATACCTCTTGTAGATTAAAAATACATCCTTCTCAATGAAACCCTTGAAAACTCCTAGTTTGTCCTAAACACAGCATTTCTCTGGATTATCTGTAAAATAGCTGATTCATGTTCCATTTTATTGTCTGCGGTATAAAAAGACGAAAATGAGTATTGACAAAGGCTGAAAAAGAAAATATATTGAAATCTAATTTTATAATAATTATTTTATTTTACAACAAAATAAGAAGTACAATGAAATCCATGTCAATCAAAGTAGACACTTAGTAAACAGTTTCGTTGGCTCAATCATTTGAAATAGCTATAAAAAAAAAATGCTAGTCAATGTTCTTGGTATTTTTTCTTAACGTTTTGACATCGAACCTTATTCGAGACGGTACCAGTGGTTTTATCTATTAATCGCTCGTAACTCACAATCCCCAGGTACCCACATTAACCTGACAAATAATGTGTTGTCCTGAGAATGGCTATAATCAAGAAGATTTGGACTTGGATACGTCACCCACCAATTTTGCGAGAACTGGCAGAACAAAAAGTAAAAATAAAATAAAATATTACTGCATCGCTATAGCACATTGGTTAAATTGAAACTAGGATTACATTGATAATTCTACTCAGTAGTATAGTACAATATTCACATTTTTTATAAAAAAATTATTACAACAAAAATTTGACCTAAATCTTATCTCAGATTCAATTAAAACATACTGTCCATTCAAAAGTACCTATCTCAAACGATTGAAATAATGATACAAAACCTCGAGGAGGGAAGAAAAACTCAGCAATTTGAACTAAACATTTCGTCACTTGAGCTATGGTAAATATCATTCGCGTGGCAAATGTCATTTTTAGCAAATGCCAGAAACTTTTTAGACTCTTTACTACCCATAAGTTTGAAATTAGATATAGATGTTAGCCTTCGATCTTTAAAATTGTCAATGTTTTCTTCAGATATTCCCTGCAACTCAACTGTACAATTATTATTTCCATTCGAGTTTTTCAAAGAGATATGCTCAGTGTTTTCAATTGATGATTTTAATTTATCTTCATGAGACAAATTCTGCAGCCGATCATTGCATTTATCAGTTCCTGTATAACTAAACTTCAATTTCTTTCTTAATTCATTATTTGAATTCACCGTTCTATCCTTAACTTTGGTAATTGTGGTTTTAAGATTTGGTTTTGTTATAACAATGATTTGGTTTCTACCTGTATTTTCACTTTTTGTATACTGGCATTTATCTTTTGAAATTCCGTTTTTATCCTTTAGACATATTGCATTGATATTTTTGTGAACTGTACTATCTGTTGTTGGATTTCTATTGGTTTTTGCTATAAGCTGTTCTTGTACTTTAAAATCTTTCTTCTCTGTGCTTTCTTTCAATACGGCACCTTTATGTTGCACAAAACTACATTTCTTTGTTTGACTTTGTTCGTAATTTTGATCTTTGAATGTAGTTTTCTGCCCTCCGAAGTGACTTAAATTTTGAGTCGAAGTTTCATCATCGGTAGGATGCTTTTCAAATCCAATATTTTTTTTGTGTGTCCAGTCTCGGGACTGCAGTGAATTCGCATTTGAAATGTCCTCTTGAATCTGAGAAGTAATCTACGTCACAGTTCTGTGGTTTCCAATTTCTTTCCCATGAGTGGATTGCTCAGTTTGTTCAGATGATTATAGATGTTCTCATGGTATAAACTCCTATTTTCGCTCTTATTGCTATCTACAAATCTTCGGTCATTATCTGTAATTTGTCCGCTTTCTGGTGCTGTGGGCAGCTTGACTGATTCTTTTGGTACCTTAATAATGTTTGATCGACTGTGAATGAAAAAGATAATTTTAATTGTTAATGCTATACCTACTAAACATAAAACACGCATTACTATATATTTTACTTTACATTATTTATCAACTAATTCATGATCAAGAAACTCAAAAAATAGCTTAACCTAAAAATAAAAAAATAACTTAACCTAGAAATGTAACCTAATAAAGTCCTTTTACGGTATTTTCATTACAAAATAAGAAAGGACAATATTACCAAATACATTGGAACGTATAAAAAATGTAATATGTTCTCCCAGTCTGTGACAATGTCTTGCCCGCTCAAAGTGGTTTCAAGATCTCGTGTAACTATACGGTACATGAACAATTTCAAAAAGGAAAACCAACACTTCAACATATTATAAGGGTCTTTGACTGGATTACTAGGTACTTGTTAGGTGTGTCATGTTTCAATTGCCATTTTGTGAATATATTTTAGAACAAATCCCCTGTTTGTTTTGGCCCACAGTTGGTGCTGGACAAACTGCTTAAAATCCACATAAAACCTTTTGTATATGGTAAAACATTAAACCATAAGCTAAAAACCTAGCTCCCTCCGCAAAGATTTTAGTTCCTATCAGTCACCTCGCTTCTTCTAACAGTCCTTGATTCTTTCCTCGGGTGACGTACGGGTGAAAAGAACTGACTCGAACTACTGAACCCTTGTCGATAACAAGGTATGTATTATATTTCCATTTAAAGAGGGTTTCTCAGCTTACCTATTGCAGGAGTTGTCCTCTGTTGAGTCTGAATTCTCTTGTCCGTCATGATTCTGAGAATGAGTTACTACGTTCTCGTCCAGAGAATCTCGCTCCGAAGCTTGACTGAAAGAGGTATAATTGAAGGAGGAATGATATTACAAAGAAAATTACACCCCGATCTCACAAGTATCGAACTTTTTTTCTTTTTCTTTCTGAGGTGTACAATAAAAATCAGTATTGTCATGATTATTTTTTGTTCAAAATTTTATATTGTGAAGGGGGACGGATTTAAAATCCCCCAAAATACCATCAAGTACCTGTATGTATTTGACATGGTAATCCACCCCAATGAGGAAAAAAGGTATCATGTTGTAAAGTCCTCCAACGTAAAAAATATAGGTAGTAAAATTCACGGATACAACAAATTTGAAAGTTACTCGAAGAAAATTTTGAAATTTGTCTTTTTGTAGAGTTTACTATAAATTCCCTGTGGGGGATACTGAGGCGTATACAAAATAATAGAAAATCGATTTTCATTTCTGACCGTTGACCATGAAGAAATAGTTACGGGAAAAAATACCTTAGTGGGAACGGGATGTATCGTTAAGTCAGGAATCGTATATGAGTAATCTCACAAGCCATTTTTGTTCGATCTTACTATGGTGTGAATTAATGAACGACGCTAAAGCGAAGACTATAGTGTTGTTATTAACTGCAATCAGATACTATGTATAGTAACAGGGTCCACCATAGCAACGTTCATTGATTCGGGCCTACATCCCACTTAATTTATAGTTTTATACTTGAACTAACTTAAACTCAAACCTTAAACTTAACCCTACTTGGTCGTAAAGGTTTTTGCTGCTTTAATACATATAAATATTAAATGCCTAATTGTATAGATCGAAGTCTTTGGGGGGACAAAAATAATCAAAAAGAAAGAAATATCTGTTTTTATCTCATTTACCTCAGTGAGTCTTCCTCGGTCTCCTTGTACCATTCGTTTTCGTAGGACTGCAGCCACATGGGATTCGAACCCTCAACACTGTGCATGTTGGTGTTGGGTATCACCCGCGCTGTCACCGTGCTGGTTCTGGTAGCAGTTGAGTCAGTAGAACCTGTTGAAAAAAATAGTGCGACTTAAGAAAAGTATAAATAAAGATTTTAACTTGACACTACGGCATAGTGGAATAGGTACTACTGTAAATAAAATTGTAGGTTATACTGTGTATACAGTATAACCTACAAATATTTACCAAATTTCACGTAAACTATTAAATGGTAATTCGCGTTTTAACAACAAAATAATAAGCATCAGTACCGCAAATTTTCAACTGGTAAAATAGACTAGAACAGAACTTGGATTAGACTGATGTGTCAGATTAGGTCATTCTGAGGATTCAGACTAATTGGAACTTAAAATAGCAGTTGGTTAATCAATAAAGTTGCAGGATATACTTTATATTTTGTGAGAAAAATTGGAGGAAAGTGCATTGGAGTAAATAAAACTTTTTTATATATTTTTAACATACTAATAGGAATAAATTATATGGCTTTTGAAAATAAGTCTGACAATAATACACTCTTAAATACAACACATATTATTTTACCTAAACGTGCTATCATAATTTGACTTGAACTAATTTAACCGATACTTGAAAACTTATGAAAGAAATCGTACCGAATGCAGTGACCGTT
Organism: Bactericera cockerelli; assembly: GCA_024516035.1. Taxonomy (NCBI): domain Eukaryota; kingdom Metazoa; phylum Arthropoda; class Insecta; order Hemiptera; family Triozidae; genus Bactericera; species Bactericera cockerelli. The sequence goes on along the minus strand of CM044957.1, from coordinate 28,039,846 downwards.
GCTGCTTTGATCTGCCGCTGGTAGTACTTGCGCTGAGTCACACAGATCCCCACAATCACAATGATGAGCAGCACGAGGAATAGTATGACGCCCGAGAACCAGAGCCATGTCACGTTGTCCATGGCGCCAGCCCGGAGCACCGGCAATGCCTCGGCCCCTTCAGTGTCCAGCACGTTGAAGTCCTGATGGAAAATAGTTTCGAGTGTACTTTTGTAGGTTCAGGAACATGAATACAATAAAAATATAATAGAAAATAACACAAAAAATGTTTAGATATAAACTACAGAGTTTATTCACAAAGTTTGCCGAAAAAAATGATATCAGTGTCTTTGAATGTAAGGTAACAATCAAGTTCAGACTTGACCTTTTCCGGTTCAAATTGGACAAGTAATTTAAAACAACCTGATGCCTAATGATGCAATAGCGCAGATGCTGACATCTGAGAAACAGTTGACAATTATTTGAACCAGTGATCGCCCTTCACAAGCAAGCCTAGTTTAGGTTAGCTAGTTTAATCCTGTTTAACATAATTAGTTAATACCTTAAACAGAACGTCTAGCTGCTCTATATTGAGATCGATCATCTTCAGGACATGCTCCACCTCCATAACAGAATGATCGTTGGGATCAACAAAGTGAAGATAAAGATCTGTACGCGTCTTATCCACCTTGCCGTCTTTGGTTTCGTGGACTTTACAGTCGTCAACGTTGACAATGGCACCGGTAACATTACCTAGAACACTGAGAAAAGTTTAAATTTTATTTAAAAAGTGCACATACTCGTATATTATCTAGAACACTATTCTATTGATAGGTACATATATTATGTATAATGAGACAACCCTGTTCTAATTTGGAGGGATTTTTTTATATTTTATAAATAGTTAATTTTTTTTCTTCATATTTATGTAGTTGTGAAACAAATATATTGACAGTATAATATTTGGTTATGTGGAGGCAAATAAAAGAAAGAAAAAAACACTGCCAATTATGGACACCATACTTCCTCGTGATTGCTTCACATTGTAAACCCGTGCCAATTTTGAGATTTTATAGAAAATTACTTGTATCTCCAAAACGGCTCAACCGATTTTCTTCAAATTTGTTTTATGTTGGTAGAATATCCTTTTTTCTACATTCTAGATTCTACAAAAAATTCTGTATCGGCAAGTCGTGGTCCTTATTTTTTTACTTTTTTGTCCAAAATTTCGGATTTTCTTAAATATCAGAGTCAAATTATAATTGAATGGGTGAGTAAAAGAACCAGGAATGTCAAAAATCGATTTTTTTTTTTCTTCGTAGAATTAGAAGGAATGTACTTTTTTCTATCATCTCTGTGAATATGAAGGAGAAATACCCCTTAAAAGTACAATTTTTTTCGATTTTAAAGTGGGGGAAGCGGAAAAAAAATCTGATGTAAAACAAGGAATGTAACAAAATCATTGACCACATTTGCTAGCGGTATTAGTACCTGGTTGTGAGAATCTTGTCGAATAACAAGGAATGTAAAATTTAAATTTATTATACTCATTAGCATCAGGAAAGCAAAAATAAGACAAATCTTATTTTTGCTTTCCTGAAAAGTCGATTTTTGACATTCCTGGTTCTTCTACTCACTCATTCAATTAATTTAAAAAGAAATATTTATTCCCTATGTAAAACAATTATATACATATTCTTACAAAATTTCATCGAAATCGGGTGTACCGTTCACGAGATATAAGCGTTTAAGTAAAAAGTTAGTGGTCAGGCGCATGGTCTCTATCACCCAGAACCGCTGGTATGAATTCGATGAATTAATAATGGGACCATCTACAGAATGTCTCCTAGATGTGTGCAAAATTTCATCAAAATCAATCGAGTAGTTTTTGAGATTTGCGCGTTACAAGGAATCGTTTTAACAGACTGACAGACGGACACAAAACCAAATTTACTCAGTAGGTTATGAAACGCCCAGAAATATGAAAAAAATTGAAATCGGAGCAAAAAAATATTTTTTTTTTTACAAAAACGAACACAATACATCCGATTTCTAATATTAGAAATTTCTCGGAAGTAAAATTGACAGTCAAAATAACTGTTACCTACATATTATTTTTTTTTAATGGAATCTTTGTAAAATAAGTTTACACCAAGAAATCGCTTCCAAATTGTTAGAAAAGACCATAAGTGAAGTGTATAGTTTCTCAAAATATTTAGTAGATAATTATGTATGATGAACTTGAGAATGTAAAGTATGGTACAAAACTGACCCAGTAAATGAACACAAGACGCCCATTATTATTACCTTCGGAAAGAATCCACTTTTTCTCTCAGTTCGGGCGGATTTTGTCGAAGCACAAATTTGACCTTCTGATCTTCTCGCAAGAGATAGATCACGACTTTCGCCGTGTCCGACAGTCCCCCCGTGTCATTGGCCATCAATATGAAGTCAAAATATCCTTTCATGCTCTTCTGAGGATCGAAGTTGAGGAATACACTGCCCGTGTCAGCGTCTAAGATGAAAGGAGGCTGAGGAATGTTCTCCATGCCTTCGCTGAGACTGACGCGTATAGTACCGATAATGAAGTACTTCACACGGGCGTTGATGCCTGAAATTATTTTAAAAAAAAATGTTTTTTGTTTTGAAATTGGTCGAAAAATTTATTATTGTTACTACAAATAGCATAAAATGTTGAAAAATAAATAAATCAAGGGTAACCCTTGTAGGCTGAATATGTGCTGAAAGACCTGCATTTGTTTATTATAAAATTGTTTAAATTAAAACATCCTAGTTTTTTCAGATATTTTCCACGACTTTAAAAGACAACATACATATTGGAACTCACCCACATCTTTGTCGACAGCTTTGATTTGCAGCAGCTCTGTTCCAAAGTCTGCCTCGGTGGTGACTCCTCCTGTAAACACCTTATGTACAAACTGAGGAGCGTTGTCATTGATGTCAAGAATATTAATAACCAACCGGAGCAGAGAGTCATCCCGGCTGTCAAATTGAACAATTCCTTCTATCCTTGGCGGATTAATACAGTCTTCACTTGCTTTGATGATGAGGACGTGTTTATCTTGATCCTCTCTATCGACCTCTCGCATTGTAGTTATCTTGTGACTCAGAGGCTCTAGATGGAAGTATCCATTTTCATTGCCACTTATGATGTAGTAACAGACTGGTAGAGACGGTTTCTCTAGAATATCTATGTCATCCCTGTCAACAGTATTGATGAGGTCGTATCTCTCACTGCCAGGTTTTTGATGTTCCGTGAAATTTATTGTGAACTCATCAATCAGAAACTGAGGTTGGTAGTCGTTTACGTCTCGAACATAGATAGTAAGGTCAAGATCTGAGGTGAGAGGTGTAGGAACACCTTGATCATAGGCTTCCACTCGAATCTGATAGAGCTTCTGTCTCTCGCGGTTGAGAGGTTGACGCAGAGTAACAAGACCAGAGTTCTGATCAATACTAAACGTCTGGAAGTCCCCTATCAGATCTTGCTTCAGTCTGTACTGCACGTGAGCATTCTGACCGATGTCATCGTCAGTTGCCTCCACAGTGATCACTGCACTTCCCACGGTAGCATTCTCAGGAACACGAATGGTGACATTGTGAGACGGACTGACAAACCGGGGTGCGTTGTCGTTGTAATCCGTGACGCAAATAGGCAACTCCTTGTAGACAATGTTAGGCGGAGTACCCAGGTCCTGAGCTTGAATCTTCAGCGAGTAATTTCCGTACTTCATCTTCAGAGATCCTGTGGTGACGATGCGAGCAGATGAGTAGTCGATGGGCATTATGTTAAACAATCCTAAAACGAAACAAAGTTCTCATTATAGTAAATAAACAAACAAACCTTTATTTGAAATAAATTGCACTAAAATAAATTAAATTATTACAACTGATTATTTTTTAAGAAAATAGGTAAATGAGATTAAAAAAAGATCAATACAATACTTTTTTCCATTAAAACCCTTCTTTATTCAAAGTTAGCAGCGTGCTGAGGTGTTTTAATTAATTCAAGGAATTTTCAATTGAATTTCTCTTTCAAATCTTTATTTAGGGATATGGATCCAATAATACCACATTTCGTCTTCAATCTCTTATTCTACTATACATATACATACATACCTTGTGTGTTTCCTTGTACAATGTCAAACTTGACTTTTCCATTTGGTGTGTTGGGATCATCACGATCCACAGCTTTTACAACAAAAACAGTCTCCATCGGTTCATGAAACTCAGTGATCAGGATACAGGACTGGGGGAAGTTATCAAACACCGGTTTCTCATCGTTGACATCAATCACGTTGATGAGAATCTGTTTGAATGCATTTCTACTCTCGCCGCTCATGTATCTGATTTAAAACATAAAGTTAAATTAATCTTATAAATAAAGGTTATGATCAAAAATTACTGTTATTCATAAAAATGTTACTTATGAAAATATTTTTTTTTAAATCAATTTATTGATAACATCAAGTTAAGCCCTATCGACCGTTTTACATCAAAATAGCCTTAATAAAACTTTAAAAAAAATATTACCTTATTCTTACTCAAGGTAATGTATTGGAGGATGAATTCTATTAAATGGAATATACAAGGTGTCCAAGTTTTTTATAGAAAACTAGCGGGTTACACCCGCCGCTTCGCCAGCCCATCAAACACACACAACGCACACGCACACACACCCACCCACACATCCCCACGCAGCAATACTTAGCCGAACCATTTTTGCGTAGCGACTTAGCCGAACATAAGAAAAGTTTGTCCGATTTGAATAAGGTTTATATCAATTGCTAGCAATTTCAATTTAAGAGATACACACTTCTCGGTTTTTTTTACAATTCTCAACCATTTCAAAAATAATTGAAAAATTCTAACGTTCTGCTAATTCCCGAGCGCGAAGCGACCAGTGCCGGTCTCTAAAATTTCCACACTCAGCAATACTTAGACGAACCATTTTCGCGTTTGATACTTAGCAGAACACGCAAAAGAAAAAATAGTACTTAACCGAACATTAACGATTTTTGAGCCAGCGTTGAAGGGACCGGTTCTTGTAGGATCACCGAAGTTGAGCAAGGTACAGCGAGGTGTAGACTTCGTGATGCTGGCATTCCGGCCCAACAAAGGCTGGGTGAGGTTTATGTGGATAGCCGGTTTTTTAGTTTCCTGCGAATAGAGGGTAACACCCCCGTCGTCATATGACCATGCAGTTAAAAGTGAGGTTTAACGTCGCTTTTAAAAAAATAAATAATTGAAAAGTATATTATTGTCTTAACATAGCTTTGCTCGGGCAGGGAAATGAAATGATTAAATCAAGGCATTATCTACTTAATGGAACGAAACTTTATGTGCGATAAGTTTCGTTAGATGAGTCAGGTCCTACTATTACTTCCGATAAATTTCGTGGTAGGTATCCCCTTTTATAAGAAGGCCAATACAAGAGATCTGCACTTTTAAACCTAAACCAAATTTGATCCTTTATTATGTGTTAACAACTATGACCTTCCCACAGACCCTCCACAGAAGAAGGGAAAATACTGCTATGTACCTTGTACCTATTATTAGTCATTTGGTTGTGAGTTCGAGATTGTTGAATGCTATAATAATTCAGAAAGCAATAGGCAATGTTGGTATGATCAGATCGGTACAGAAAGAGAATAAAATACACTGCCAATTATGGACACAATACTTCCTCGTGAATGACATTCAATTTTTTCTACTTTTATTATCGCTAGAATCAGAGATTTTTTTTTACTGAATCACTTGTATTTACAAATGTTCTAAGGGTTGGGTGGAAGAGATTGCCACAGGCAATATATAACTCCGCCCTTTAGGTAGGACATTAACTTTTTTTTTTTTTTTAAAGATGAGTTTTTCACAGCCTTTTTTATTTCGTAGCCATGAAACAGGAGCTACTGTAGACGCTTGTGGTCTGTGTTGTAGCCTGCCCATCCCGTAGTATGCCTCCCCTCTGATGGGCGAGAAGTGACACAATACTTCCCATTTAGGTGCTGGGTCAACACGAGCGCACCGGAAGGTATCCCTTACAAACAATTGTAACCAAATTAAGAATACAAATTTTTGTCGGCGCGGGGGTTCGAACCCGGGACCTTCCGCATGGCAAGCGAGTGCTTAACCACTGAGCTAATCGCGCGCTCTGTTTTTAAACTTCATTCTCTTTTTTTTTTTTCTTGTATCTTTGCTCAATCCTTTTGTTTTTCTTTATAATTTCATTGTATATTACTGTATATATTTTTGTTCTATCTAAGTAAATTTACTATAATACCATGTTCTCAACCGATTCTCTTCAAATTTATGTATACATATGGCAAGCGGCCACAACGGAGTCTCGAAAATAGTATACATATAGCAGTATTTTCGCTACTTCTATGGAGGGTCTGTGGGAAGGTCATAGTTGTTAATACATAATAAAGGATCTAATTTGGTTTCGGTTTAAAAGTGTAGATCTCTTGTATTTTATGGCTTCATTACCAAAGGGGCATACGACCTACCTACCACTGTTAGCGTAATGGGACTTCCTGTCTCGAGCCGACAGTCTAAATAAAGCACTACTATACTATACTATACCACGCTCCACAGGCAAAGTACAGATGCAAGTCATATAAATAAAAAGGGTCTGTTTTAATAAATTCAGACCGTTAGAAATAAAAAAAAAGGGAGAATGGAGGAAATTATATTGTACAGTTTGCTGACTTTATAACTTCTTATTACTTCCAAGCAATGTGTAACATTAGAAATCGGAAGTATTGTAAAATATATTTTTTGCTCCAATGTCATTTTTTCAATATTTCTGGACCTCCTGAGCAACTTTAGTTTTGTGTCTGTCTGTCGGTCTGTTAAATACATTCCCTATAACTCGCAAATCTCAGACACTACTAAACAGATAATATTTAAATTCATGAACTTCGCAACTGCGGTTCTTGGTAATAGAGACCATGCGCTTGACCACTATTTTTTTTTTTTTTTTCTTCTACTCTTATATCTCGTGAACGGTACACCCGATTTTATGATGAAATTTTATATGTATATGCGTATCAGCGTTTTAAATAATGCAATTTGATTTTATTTTTTAAAAAAAAATTATGATTAAGCTCTGTTATTTAAAAAAAAAAACCGAAATTTTCACGGGGAATGCCACAACCATTCACGAGGAAGTATTGTGTCCATAAATGGCAGTGTATTTTATTCTCTCTCTGTTAAACTGATTTGATGATACCAACATTGCCTATTGCTTTCTGAATTATTATAGCATTCAACAATCTGGAGCCCACAACCCAAGGACTAAGATGTAGGTATAGCAGTATTTTCCCTTCTTCTGTGGAGGGTCTGTGGGAAGGTCAAAGTTGTTAATAATGAAGGATCAATTTTGGTTTAGCTTTTAAAGTGCAGATCTCTTGTGTTTTATGGCTTTATTATCAAAGGGGCATACGACATACCTACCTACCACGCTCCAAAGGCAAAGTACAGATGCAACTCATATAAATGAAAAAAGGGTGTGTTTTATTCAGACCGTTAGAAATAAAAACAAAGGGAGAATGGAGGAAATTATCCTGTACGTTTGCCGACTTCAGATAGTCAGGATGGGGGTTTTACCCTCCATTCGTTAGGAATTGTACCAGCTACCCACTAGGGCCGGAATAGTCAGCCTCACGTGTTCGGAGGGAATAGAATTTTCTGTGCGAAAAGTCTGCTTCAACCGGGAATTGAACTTGGGACTACGGGCAGTAGTCACAACCGTTACGCCATGGAGGCTGGCAAATTTTTGGGATTCCATTACTTTCCTTTTTATATATAGGATAAGAAAAGTAAACAAGGTATGTTTTATTAAATTCAGACGGTTAGAATTAAAATTAAAGGGAGAATGGAGGAAATTATCCTGTTCCTCGACTTTACAAATTCTTATTTTATTATAGTTAGCTAATAAGTCCCCTCTATGATTAGTTTTAAATCTAGTCTTTAGTTCACTGACGATGCCATAACTGGCGAAACGGCCATCTGAAAATAAATAATTAAGTAAAACAAAAAAGCCAAATATTTTTTATCTTAAAATTATTTCGACATAATATGGACGCACGAATATCTCAGTGATTAAGAACTCGCTTGCCATGCGGAAGGTCCCGGGTTCGAACCCTCGCAGAAACAATAGAACTAGTATTCAAAATTTGTTTATACTTGTTTGAAGGGAATATTTTCCGGGGCGTTCTTTTTGACCCAACACCTAAAATCTCAGAAACTACCGAACGAATGTCAATGAAATTTTGCATACATACAAACATGTAGGGGACGTATTGTAGATTTTTTTTGAAGGATATTTATATTTATTTATTGACAAAAAAAAACGTATTGTAGATGGTCCAATTTTTAATTTATTAATTTTGTATGAGCTTCTTGGTAATAGAAACCGTGCGCCTGACCTCTAACCATATCACGTGAACAGTTATATCTTGTACCACGAAACGAAGAGATACCCGATGAAATGCTTCTTGATTATTTGTGGAAATGTGTGTATATATGTCCTACCATTAACATGCGTCAAGATTTTTCTAGACCACCCTTTAAAATTAGATTAAGTTGAAGAATCAACCTTCAGTTTTGAGATTGTAAAATATCGGTTCGTTCCATTAGTACCTTATTGTATTCGGTGTTTGCAAATAAATTCCTAGTTTACCGCAAAACCGAAATGTGAAGTTAACTATCCTTAATTTTATTTGGGGTGTGGATGATGAGATTGACCCCTGTCGTACCCTGTTTATTCATACTTTCAATATTCATCTTTTTGAGATTTTGGATGTTTTCAGAAATCGAATGAACTTATCTTTCGAACCGTACGTCCGATTTGAATGAACTAAAGTGCTATCGATAGATCTAGTAGATTGTAAGATAAGCTGTTCTCGTTCATTTTCTGTCATTTTAGATAAAGGGTTACTTTTTAAACGGAAAACAGTTTTGACACCTAACTGGGTTAAGAATGACCTGGGTTATCAAAAACTATGCATGCGATTTCAAAAAAATTAACGCAATTAGGCAGATCTAGCGAAACGTTATCCCGAATTGGCATTAAAACATCAACATATTATTTCATTCTGTCCATTTCTTATCAAAAATGTCTATTTTGGCCTACCTCGAACTTTCAAAGGTCTGAAAACCTGGCAAAAATGCAAGCATCAAAAATCTGTGTTAGTCCATGCTTAATAGTTAGTTGAGAGCTATTGAAATCAACTTTTGTTTTTAAAAAACCCCTTCATGTATCGAAGTTATGCAATCATTTTGAAGGAGCTTTTGTGGCTTTCCTGTTGGCGGTATGGAAATTTTTCGGGAATCAAAAACGTATATTTTGGACTACTTCTCTCTAAAATTTAGTTTAAAATACCTAAAATTGCATACTTGATGAGAATTGAAGGCAAAATGTCAAATATGATAAAATACCCCTTCAACTTTCGCTGAGTATGCAAACAAGTGGTTCCAAATGCTTGGTAAGGCTTTATTCACCATTGGCTATCTTCAGTTCAAATTTGAAAGAAATCCTTAAAGAAAAAAGGTTATATGTTGACATGTTTTGCGTAAAATTCGACTCGATCTGTGATTTTGGATGTTTTCAGAAATCAAATGAACTTATCTTTCAAAACGTACGTCCGATTTGAATGAACTAAAGTGCTATCGATAGATCTAGTAGATTGTAAGATAAGCTGTTCTCGTTCATTTTCTGTCATTTTAGATAAAGGGTTACTTTTTAACGGAAAACAGTTTTGACACCTAACTGGGTTAAGAATGACCTGGGTTATCAAAAACTATGCATGCGATTTCAAAAAAATTAACGCAATTAGGCAGATCTAGCGAAACGTTATCCCGAATTGGCATTAAAACATCAACATATTATTTCATTCTGTCCATTTCTTATCAAAAATGTCTATTTTGGCCTACCTCGAACTTTCAAAGGTCTGAAAACCTGGCAAAAATGCAAGCATCAAAAATCTGTGTTAGTCCATGCTTAATAGTTAGTTGAGAGCTATTGAAATCAACTTTTGTTTTTAAAAAACCCCTTCATGTATCGAAGTTATGCAATCATTTTGAAGGAGCTTTTGTGGCTTTCCTGTTGGCGGTATGGAAATTTTTCGGGAATCAAAAACGTATATTTTGGACTACTTCTCTCTAAAATTTAGTTTAAAATACCTAAAATTGCATACTTGATGAGAATTGAAGGCAAAATGTCAAATATGATAAAATACCCCTTCAACTTTCGCTGAGTATGCAAACAAGTGGTTCCAAATGCTTGGTAAGGCTTTATTCACCATTGGCTATCTTCAGTTCAAATTTGAAAGAAATCCTTAAAGAAAAAAGGTTATATGTTGACATGTTTTGCGTAAAATTCGACTCGATCTGTGATTTTGGATGTTTTCAGAAATCAAATGAACTTATCTTTCAAAACGTACGTCCGATTTGAATGAACTAAAGTGCTATCGATAGATCTAGTAGATTGAAAGATAAGCTGTTCTCGTTCATTTTCTGTCATTTTAGATGAAGGGTTACTTTTTAACGGAAAACAGTTTTGACACCCTACTGGGTTAAGAATGGCCTGGGTTATCAAATACTATGCATGCGATTTCAAAAAAATAAACCCAATGAGGCAGATCTTGCGAAACGTTATCCCAAATTGGCATAAAAACATCAACATATTATTTCATTCCGTCCATTTCTTATCAAAAATGTCTATTTTGGGCTACCTCGAACTTTCAAAGGTCTGAAAACCTGGCAAAAATGCAAGCATCAAAAATCTGTGTTAGTCCATGCTTAATAATTAGTTGAGAGCTATTGAAATCAACTTTTGTTTTTCAAAAACCCCTTCATGTATCGAAGTTATGCAATCATTTTGAAGGAGCCTTTATGGCTTTCCTGTTGGCGGTACAGAAATTTTTTGGGAACCAAAAACGTATATTTTTGACTATTTCTCTCTAAAATTTAGTTTAAAATACCTAAAATTGCATAATTGATGAAAATTGAATGCAAAATGTCAAATATGATAAAATACCCCTTCAACTTTCGCTGAGTATGCAAACAAGTGGTTCCAAATGCTTGGTAAGGCTTTATTCACCACTGGCTATCTTCAGTTCAAATTTGAAAGAAATCCTTAAAGAAGAGGTTATATGTCGACATGTTTTGCTTAACATCTGAGATTTTGGATGTTTTCAGAAATCGAATGAACTTATCTTTCGAACCGTACGTCCGATTTGAATGAACTAAAGTGCTATCGATAGATCTAGTGGATTGTAAGATAAACTGTTCTCGTTTATTTTCTGTCATTTTAAATAAAGGGTTACTTTTTAACGGAAAACACTTTTGACGCACAACTGGGTTCAGAATGGCCTGGGTTATCAAAAACTATGCATCTGATTTCAAAAAAATAAACGCAATGAGGCAGATCTTGCGAAACGTTATCCCAAATTGGCATAAAAACATCAACATATTATTTCATTTCGTCCATTTCTTATCAAAAATGTCTATTTGGGCTTACCTCGAACTTTCAAAGGTCTGAAAACCTGGCAAAAATGCAAGCATCAAAAATCTGTGTTAGTCTATGCTTAATCGTTAGTTGAGAGCTATTGAAATCAACGTTTGTTTTTCAAAAACCCCTTCATATATCCAATTTATGCAATCATTTTGAAGGAGCCTTTGTGGCTTTCCTGTTGGCGGTACGGAAATTTTTTGGGAACCAAAAACGTATATTTTTGACTATTTCTTTCTAAAATTTAGTTTAAAATACCTAAAATTGCATACTTGATGAGCATTGAAGGCAAAATGTCAAATATAATAAAATACCCCTTCAACTTTCGCTGAGTATGCAAACAAGTGGTTCCAAATGCTTGGTAAGGCTTTATTCACCACTGCCTATCTTCAGTTCAAATTTGAAAGAATGGCCTGGGTTATCAAAAAGTATGCATGCGATTTTAAAAAATTAACGAAATAAGGCAGATCTTTCGAAACGGTATCCCAAATTGGCATAAAAACATCAACATTTATTTTTTTGAAATCGCATGCATAGTTTTTGATAACCCAGGTCATTCTTAACCCAGTTGGGTGTCAAAAGTGTTTTCCGTTAAAAAGTAAGCCTTTATGTAAAATGACAGAAAATGAACGAGAACAGCTTATCTTAAAATCTACTAGATCTATCGATAGCACTTTAGTTCATTCAAATCGGACGTACGGTTCGAAAGATAAGTTCATTCGATTTCTGAAAACATCCAAAATCTCAGATAGAGTCGAATCCTAAGCAAAACATGTCGACATATAACCTCTTTTTTAAGGATTTCTTTCAAATTTGAACTGAAGATAGGCAGTGGTGAATAAAGCCTTACCAAGCATTTGGAACCATTTGTTTGCATACTCAGCGAAAGTTGAAGGGGTATTTTATCATATTTCACATTTTGCCTTCAATGCTCATCAAGTATGCAATTTTAGGTATTTTAAACTAAATTTTTTCTACGTTCATTTTTAAATTTCATTTTTCTCAGTGTAAAAATAGTATTTAGCTGTACAATACACCCGTCAAAAGTAAAAATAGTATTTAGCTGTACAATACACCCGTCAAAAGTAAAAATAGTATTTAGTAGTACAATACACCCGTCAAAAGTAAAAATAGTATTTAGTAGTACAATACACCCGTCAAAAGTAAAAATAGTATTTAGTAGTACAATACACCCGTCAAAAGTAAAAATAGTATTTAGTAGTACAATACACCCGTCAAAATCAAAAATAGTATTTAACTGTACAATACACCCGTCAAAAATAAAAATAGTATTCAGTAGTATAATACACCCGTTAAAAGTAAAAATAGTAACTATGTACGAGTACTTGGTACCGCTCTTGGGCATAATATTATAATATGGTAGTCACTTTTAACTTGCAGCAAAAGAATCATACACGTGAAAAAAGATTTATCATTCGTCTGGCAGGTTTCAAATTATTCAAACTAAATAAATGTGGATATGTGGAATCGCTCCTGTATTCTACATATCCAGTCTACATATCCAGGTATTCCGCTTAGGCTGTGTTTCATCTAAACAAATTTCTCTTCCATTCATTCCACTTTTCAGGTGAAAGAGGTAGCTAAATTATATTAAGAACAATCAATGCAAAAATTCAAGCTCACGATTAGCTCGGTAGCTAAGCACTCGTACAAAAGGTCCGCGGGTTCGATCGCTGGAGCCGACAAAAAATTGTATTCTAAATTTGGTTATAGTTGTTTGTAAGGGATACCATCCGGTGCTCTCGTGATGACCCAGCACCTAAATGGGTAGTAATGAGTCACTTCTCGCCCATTAACACAAACCACAAAGGTCTATAGTAGCTCCTGTTTCATGGCTAAGAAATAAAAAAAGTCCTTGAAACAATCACCTTTTTTTAAAAAAATAAAAAGAAACAAAATCAAAATTTATGATCACGGATCGTTCCACTTGTAGATTTAGTGAGCACTCGCTGAGTGTATAATTATGTTCAACTTGTAGAGGTTATGGTAAAGCCTTATTATTCCTCAAATCCTCATACTTATACGAGAATTCTATTTGAATTACTTTCCAGCTGCAGAGGTAAAGAAAGTAGATTTACTGGAAATTTTCCAATACACATAATAAATGTAAATTATAAATTATATTACAGGATTAAACAGATACAAAATTACACTTAAAGAGTATCTCGGACTTCCAGAGGTCGGGACGAGCAGTTGAAACAAAAAAAAAAAATTAACGAAGTTTCAACAAAAAAAAAAAAACCGTAGCTTCGATACTGATTTTTGGTTCGTCTAATTATTGCTGCGTAAGAATATACGTAAAAGAAAAATCAATATTTAGACGAACATCAATTTTATTGGGATTTTTTGTAAAATGAGAAAGACTATCCAATATTTATTTTTCAAATTATTAATACAATTTCTTCAACTCATTCTCTATGCGCCAATACCACTCAGAAAACTTAAAAAGTTATATTTTCAATGAAAATGGAAAAAGGAATTAGCCGAACCTCTGATGGTTCGGCTAAGTATTGGATATTTGTGTAAAGTTCGGCTAAGTATTAATTTTTCTTTTACGCGTTCGGCTAATTATTAATCCGTAAACACACCACCACACACACACCACACCACACACACCACACAACACACACACAACACACCACACCACAACACACACCACACCCACACACACACACCACACACACACACACACCACACACACACACCACACACACACACACACCACACACCCACACACACACCACACACACACACCACACACACACCCCACACACCACACACACACACACACACACACACCAACCACACCACACACACACACACACACACACACCACACACACACACACACACACACACACACACACACACCCACACACACACCACACCACACCACCACACACCACACCACACACACACACACACACACACACACACACAAAATGTCATTTAGGTTTGAAAAAAAACCTGAATATTTTTTGTCGCCCATCTATTTTCTGGTCTTCCCCGGCGTAGCTCAAGAATGGCTCATCAGAATTTCGCGATCAATATGTCAAATGAAAGCCTAAACCCTTGCCTAAAACTTTCTTGCTCTGAGTTGATAGGTCGTCACTTCAAATTTCGAGAAAAAATGTCATTTAGGTCAAAAAACGTGAATATTTTACATGTTACCCATCCATTTTTTTACCTTACCCGGCGTAGCTCAAGAACGGCTCATCAGAAATTCGCGATCGATATGTCAATTGAAAGCTCGAACCCTTGCCTAAAACTTTCTCGCTTTGAGTTGATAGGTCGTCGCGACAAATTTCGAGAAAAATGTCATTTATTTCAAAAAACGTGAATTTTTTTTGCGTCACCCATCCATTTTTATCCTTACTCATTGTAGCTTAACCTCAGGGAGATATAATCTAGCCTAGAAGAATTTCCTGATCCAAAGGGACCTATGTGCAAAATTTCAGGTTTCTCGGTCAAACGGTGTGGATTTGTATAAAGAACATACATACATACACACATACACACATACAGACAGCTTTCTTTTATAGATATAGATTCCAGAATCAAATCTAGGTGACACTCTAGAACTAAATTAATCTTGGCTCATTTTTTGAAAAATGCAGTCTAACGGAGTAACGGAGATACGAACAAATTAATAACTAAGTTTTGAATGCAAATAGATACAAAATTTTAGGTATTAGGTATTTACTTGAGAAGTTTACTTAATAATATTGTAATACACCGACCTCAGTAGCTTAATCGATAAGCCGGCGGACTTGTAACCTGAAGGTTGGTGGTTCGAGTTCCGATTTCAGCGCAAATTTAGTAAAGCTAGTTTGATTAGTTGTGATAACACGAAAGTGATTAACACAAATATAATAATTACTAATAATTATACTACACAAAGACATGAGAACCTTGTTTACTCATTTTCGACGGATTCAAGTTTATTTTTCAGATGAAAACATTTTTTCAAGCGTTTTTTTTTTTCGTTTTTCGAAAAATTACCTAAGATTATTTTTTATTTACACAAAAATATGTATAAAAGAATTCAAGTATGTATTGAGGCACAATACTAGCGCCAGTAGGTACAAAATTAAACTTGTTTCAGCCAGCGTCGATGGCATGTTGAATACACCGGTTCCCTTCAGAACACCGAAGTTAAGCGACATCCAGCGAGGTTAAGACTTGGATGGGTGACCATTCAAATTCTAATTCTCGTGACGCTGGCTTTTCCCGGCCCCACTCAGGCTGGGTGAGGTCAATGTGAGTAGCAGGTTTGTGAGTTTCCTGCGAATGGAGGGTAAAACCCCCGTCGTGATATGACCATGGCAGTTGAAAGCGACGTTAAACCCCACTTCAAAAAAAAAAAAAAAAAAAAAAAAAAAACTTGTTTCACTTCAGTCTCACAGAGAAAAAGTATTCAAGTCGATAAATCAGTGAGTTAATCGGTAAAACTATCGGTTCATTTGATAATCAAAAAAGAAATTATTTAAATTTAGAAAATTGAACTCATTAGGTGGATAGTAATAATTTGAATTATTAGAAAGTGCCTTTTTACCCATATTGGTAGTTGTCCCAAGCCTCGATGATTAGCATATAGGAAGCCTGTTCTTCCCGGTCCAGGTAATCGGAAACATTGAGAGTGCCTCGTGTTGGATGAATTTGGAATTTGCCATGGGAGGAGATGCGATCCAATAGATAAGTAATCTTGCCATAGTCTCCCGAGTCTTCATCCTTGGCCTCGATGGTGGCTATCTTTGTACCTGGACACAGAGGAAACTTGATTTTATTTCAAGACATTATACTACTGAACCCAAGTTAATCATTCCCACATAAATAAAAATTGGGTTGAAGAGATTGCCGCATACAATAACCCCACCTTTTAGATAGGACATTAGTATTATTTTATTCTTTGTTATTTACTTATTTTTCAATCTATTTTATTATTTATTTATTTTTTATTAATTTTATACTATAAATATTGTACAATGTACATTACTTTGTGGTCCTAATAAAGATTTATACAATAATAATAACTGAAAATAAAGTAATATCAAGACCGAACCATAGATTAATTTTATTAAAACTTTCCATCATAGGATCATATTTAAGTATTATGACGAATGTAATAATTACACTAGGTAGTTGTCATATACCCCATGCTTTGTAAAGTGGTCGAAAATTGACTCTAACACTGGCTTAGTCTGTCGTATAGGGTTTATTAATAAATTTTAAGAGATCTTAGGGTTTATTCATAAATCTTAAGAGATATTTTTCAGTATAAACACATCTTCTATTCAACATCAGATCAATAATGTATTGATTTGTTTGTGTTTTAACTTTTAACAAGATTCATATTTTTTATAATTCTAAAAAGTTATACTATCTAAATTTATTCATATGCAAATCACTTACCGAGCGGAGTGTTCTCTCTTATAGACAACTGATTAAGAGTGCCAGGCACAAAGTATGGATTGTTGTCGTTTTCGTCTAGTACCTGAGAAAATTTACAATCGCAATATGAGTTGAATCACATAATGGTAAGTAGCTATAATAATAATACTTTGGTCTGATACTATAATTATGGAAAAACCATAGCTGCTGTCAATAATTAACAATTTTTTTCTGGGTTGACCAAAAAACAAGAATGTCTAGTTTGTTCTAAAAAATAATAGCCTACCAACTAAACATTTTACTACATTTAAGATTGTATTCTATGCAACCTTAAAAATCTCATAGCTATGTATTTACGGATTATCTTTTCTGTTTATACTGATTATACATTGTAGGATTAGTTGTTCGAGAAAATGAAAAATATAAAGAATTCAAATAATAAAAAATGCCACGTGAAGTTGAATAAATCAGAAATCCTTATATAGATAGTTAGGTGGCTGAACGTAAATAAGTACCTGAATGAAAACCTCTGCATAACTGGACCTGGGTGGTACCCCGCTGTCTGTAGCCCGCACGCTAAGATTCAGCCACTTGTGCTGCTCATGATCTATTTTATTGGCCACCACTATCTCTCCAGTATCCTCATCCAAGTTGATGAGCTCTCGTATCTTTGGCATAGCTTCGAGTGAGTACTTGATGGTTCGATTCTTGTCCTTGTCTTCGGCAACAACGTTGACTATGTTGATACCCATTTTGCTATTCTCCGTGATTGAACGCTTGTAGAAGGACTTTTTGAAGACGGGACTGTTATCGTTTTCGTCCTCTATAATAATTGTAAGAGTGCCTGTAGTTGAGACAAAGATTAAATTTAGTCGAGAGTTTAAAGTAACACTGATGGTTATTAATAATCTGGAACGAAATAGAACGCATTATCAAATTCCCTTATAGTAGCTACATGATCATGATTTCACCATTCGTAGGTAAACCTTTCTTACCCATATAGAATTAGAACTAATCCTACTTTTATTTTTAAAAAAAATCAATCTACCTGTAGCAGTTTGTTTGCCTTTGACACCTGCCAAATCTTCAACAATTAGCCCAAGCTTGATGGTTTCCACTTTTTCTCTATCTATGATTTTGATGATCTTTAATTTCCCATCCACAGAATTCAAATCAAAAGCGGAGAGATAGTTGAACTCAGACGGTTTGATAATGGTCCCATCCTCGTTTCTGCCCTCAGAATTGTTCTGATCGATCTTATATCGGAGTACGGGTTTCAGATCCGGGTCTATGGCGACGATCTTGTGTATGATGGTGCCTACCTGTAATTAGAAACAAAATTGATATATTAAAAAATTTATCGCTAACAATAATCTGTTTTCTGTACATCGATATTGACAATTTGCTCTTCTATAACAAATAAATTAAGACGCATCAATTTTTTGATATTTTTTCTCATCCACATCTTGTAGCATCTACTAGTTAACTGTTTTTACCTATATGTTGTTTGAAAAATAAATAAATAAAGCTCCAACAGATAAATTTCTTCTAAAACGATATAAAATTTCTCAAAGATCTTCTTTTTTTGGCTAAACGTTTCAACTGCATGGTAATATCACGACGGGCGGTAGAAGCAGAAAATAAAATTTAATAATAGATTAAATTGATGTACTTAATGAGGGTATTTCAAAATAAGAAATAAATTTGAAATACTTGAAAAAACGGTACAAAAATTGAACTCCAAAAAGTAGAAAAATGGAAATCTGAACATTTTGAGACTACTTCAAAATAATGGGTTCAGAAGGGTAGATAGAGCCCATATGAAGATCAAAGAGTGATAAATTAAAAAATCTGACTCCGAATAAAATGGATTTTTTTTATTAACAAAATAAAGTTTTATTTTATTTCGAACTGCTCATAAATCAACGAGTTGTCCAAAGACACAGTATACAGATCAGATGGCTGTTGTTTTTTTTTCCATTAGTTATTATTTATTATTATTTAAAAAAAAAACTCAATTTAATCTATTGGAAAGTTCACTTACCGGTGTATTCTCCTTCACGTAGACTTGGCCCGGGTCTAGCAGGACGGGTGGTTTATTGTTGACATCCTCGATACTGATGTTCACTCTTACTTGACTGTGCCTCTGTTCTCGTCCAATACCACCATCAATAGCCAGCACCTCCAGACTGAAAAAATATTTTTCATATAAGTACTACTACCTGATTTGCTATGTATGTGGAATAATATAGGCTTAAGCAGTTAGGACTGAAACCTAACTTAAAAAGGTAGTAGAACAGAAAACATGTAACTGGTCTTGACTTTGAGTGTAAAGGTCAAGTTTAATTATAATAGTATGTAGATATCGTAACAGGGATTTCATAAAAGTTATGGAAAAACGATTTTACTTCCGATGAATTTCTAATATTAGAAATCGGAAGTATTGTGTTCGTTTTTGTGATTTATTTTTTTATAATTATTAATTTAATTTTTTCATGTTTCTGGACGATTCATAAATTCATAACCTCATGAGCAACTTCGGTTTTGTGTCTGTCTATCGGTGGTGTGTCTGTAGCTCTGTTAAATACATTCCTTGTAACGCGCAAATCTCAGAAACTACTGCACAGATTTTTTAGAAATTTTGTACACATATAGGAGACGTTCAGTAGATGGTCCCATTTTAAATTCATTAACTTCGCACAAGCGGTTCTTGGTGATAGAGACCATGCGTCTGACCACTAACTTCTTACTTAAACGCTTATATCTCGCGTGAACGGTACATACGATTTTGATGAAAATTTGTATGTATATGCGTGTAAGCGTTTCACATAGTGCATTTATAATTATTTTTTTAAATATTTTTTCATATAGCTCTGATATTTTAGAAAATCCAAAGTTTTGGACCAAAAACTAAAAAATAAGGTTCACGACTTGCCGATTCAGAATTTTTTGTGGAATCTAAAATGTAGGAAAAACGGTATTCTACCACATGAAGCGAATTTGAAGAAAATCGGTTTACCGGTTTCTCAGATGCAAATGATTTAGTAGAAAATCTCAAAATTACCACGTGTATACAATGTGATCCAATCATCATGTGTGATGTGATGTTATGTGACTTGACGTGACGTGATATGATATGACGTGACGTCAATTTAAAATATAATGAGTTGTGATTTGTGTGTAATGGCTTGGAAAAGCGGGTGCAGCCCGCTAGTTTTAATATATAGAAAAACAGTAGGCATTTTTTTTTTCTCTTTTTTTTAACACTCATAACTTGCCATCACATGTCATAAAAACAAGAGACCCATATTATACTGTGTTATATGTACATGGAATTTTAATTTAATATTTCTTTTCCGATGTGCTTATGTAATGTAATTTAAAAGAAATGTAAAATAAAACACATAATATATATTATTATTACATATTATGTTCTCACACATTGTCTAGTATTCATAACTGTCTCACAAAAATCAAGAGATCGTAAGACTGTCTTGACCTGTGTAAAAACAGATTGGCCATAATTTTAAACAAAGAAAATCTTATGATGTACTAAAGTTCATGATGTGTTAAATTAGACTTAAGAGTCTAATTGTGTCGGAAACACCTTGTATAGCAGCACAAAGAAATTGAATACCCTTTTCTTACACTTTTAAAATATTAAAATAATCCTAAGGAATAATAATATCTTCAACAGTTTCTTTATCTGTCTGAGAAACAACTGCAACAAGTGCAACAAGTGGAACAACTGCAACATTTTTCAGGCTTTTTCCGCTTTTTCCGATTCAGACCCTGTTTAAAATTCCTGGCTTTCAGGCGATAGTGGTCCACTATCCCATTAAGACTAGGTAGCCCTCCCTTCTTTCGATTTCGACAACAAGGACAAGGATTTGTAAACTCTATGTCATACAAATCTCGCCGCTTGTCCATTTTTTTCTTTTGGCAAAGGCTCTTGTTGCAATAATTATTACAACTTTGTTTACAATCATGCCTGTTTGAATTGCAACCATTTTGTAGTGCACTGTTCGTGGTTTTTCCTAGTTTTAGACGTTCTTTAAATCCCCTCGCCTTCAGGCGAGCGTTGAACATCATCTCACTAAGTGATATTCTTCCGAAGTGTGTGTTTTTTCGACAACATGGGCAAGGATTTACAAAGTCGATATCATACAAATTTCGTTTGCTCTTAATTTTCTTGGGTTGCATTTGGACGCAACAGTTAAAAGGAACTTGCTGCTTCTGGCATATTTTATGCATTGAATTACGTGTCATCCTGCAGCATTCATCTGAATATTTCATTGTGGAATCTTCTGAGCCACACATTTGTCCAGAATCCCACTCATTTGATCTGCACTCATCTTGGTGTTCCCAGTTAGAAGTTGTGCCACCATTTTCTGAACTAGGCTGAACGTATTGGGTTGTGTGATGAACTTTTTCCGTTTTGAGCTGCATGTCTATGGAACCAGCTAGGACTTACTTGAAATTTAAATTCCGTGAATATTATTGTATTTAAGTAGCTATTTTGATTTTTATAATTTTATGTTCTATTATTTATTATATGTTAATGTCCATAATCAAGCCAGTTTGTTACATCAATGGATTAATGTAGGTAAATCTTAATTCTATTCAGCTAAATATATTAGGTATCTATTGAGATAATGGTGGAAGTTAAAAAAGAAGACCAATCTTAAAAGATTACCAGAGTCGTTGGCACGTTGAATAACCATTTCACGCTCTCTCACTACAGTAAGCAACATACAGCGAGGTTAGGAGGTTAGGACTTGGATTTCTAACCATTGAAATTCGAACCCTATTGATGATGGCTGTTCCCAGCCTCACTCAGGCTGGGTGAGGTTCAGTAGCTAGTTTGTGAGTTTCAGCTGATGGAGGGTAAAACCCCCGTCGTAATATTATGACCAAGTCGTTAAAAAAAAATTAGATTGTTTCTACTTTTTATGTCTATTTCTGCATGCCTGGATGATTTTCACTCATAAATTGAAAAAAAAAAAAACAAAAAACAAAACCTTTGAGGATTTAAATAATGTAAGTATTTATTTTTCGAATTAAGGATGCTCGAAAAACAAATAATCGCCGTTCCGTTTGAATTGGGGGGAAAAAAAAATAACGCAGAAGAAAAATAGATATTACCTGTAGAGAGAGGTCTTGTTCTCGGTAAGGTCTGGATCTAGATTAGCTCCTGGCGATACACTGATGGCTCCAGTGCCAGCGTCTATGATGAACTTGTCTTGAGCTCCCGACTGGATTCGGTAAGCAATCAGGTTGTTAGGGGAAGATGCGTCTAAATCAATCGCTGTTACCTAGAACGGAAATAGTATTGCTGAATCAAGCTCGCCGGGAGGCCTATTTAACACGAAATAGAGTTTATATGTATTTTGTAGAATGCTGTAAATGTAAAATTGAAAAATCTTTAGCTTTCCTTCAAGATCTGATTTTTGTTGGTCTCACCTGAATGACCATACTTCCACCAGGCAGGTCTTCAGACACCGTACACTGGTAACTCCCATGCTCGAACTGAGGACTGTGATCATTCACATCCTCCACGTAAATGTCCACAAGGACCTTGCTACTCAGGCTGGGCACACCCAAGTCTTGCGCCTTAATGTAGAGCTTGATGCTGCGACTGCTCACTCTGAGACGATCCGCCTGAAATGGTTGATGGTAAAGAAAACATTTTAATAGCCGATGATTCGTCCATCAAATCCTTCTACAATCGAGGATGTTTGACAGACCTTTTCTCACAGTCCAGACCGACACGGAATTCTACTATTAGTTTATTTTAATTAAAAAGTGCTCCGCTGGTGTCTCAAAATTGGCGGAATTTAATTACAATGTGTCCCATTTTAAAATAATAAATTATGTAAATGAAGCAGTCACTCAGTTGAACTTCTGGGTGACATCCGGATTAAGATAAAACTAAAAAAGGGGTTCGATTAATCTATCCCCTAATCTAGAGTCAATTTAAATCAACATTTAAATATTCTTACCTGAATTTTTGCAAGATGTTCGAAGTCGATGGCTTGCATGGGTTTAATAATGCCGCGGACAGGATCGATAGTAAAGTTGAAAGTCTTAACACTTGTGTCTATGATGCTGTAGTAGACTACACTATTGTCTGTTCCTGAAACCAACAAGATTTATTTTTCAGTGTCGATGTTGAGTCTTGAAAGTTTACATACTCGTACATTCTGACCAACCTCGGTAGGTGGCTTAGTCGTTAAAAAGGTAGATTTCTGTGCAAAGATTGTAATATGTAGCTAAAGTAGGTACATGTCTTTGTTCAAAAATTGGCTCAGTGTACAAAAAAGTAACGAATATTGTGAGGAACATGTTTTCAAAATTCTGACTATTCCCGGTCCAACACAGGTTGGGTGAGGTTATATGGTTAATATATGTTTCTAGAAAATGCAGGGTAAAACCCCCGTCGCAAATGACCTAGATGCTTATAAACTTAATTATTCATGTATTTTAACCACTCAAATTGATTAATATTTATATATAATAAAAAAAGTTTAGATGAAGGAATTTCCATCCTAGGTAATATGATTTGATGAGATTTTCAAACTTTCATTTTAAAGTTAAATACGATTACACACAGTTATTTTTATGTTGAAAACAAGACACAACATTACTCACCATTCTGATCCATATCTGTGGCTTCAACAATTAGTGGTGTTTCAAAATCCAACTTATTTTCCAAAAGACGAGCTTCGTATTGATTTTGCAGGAACACGGGTGCATTATCATTCTTGTCTAGGACATTAATGATGATTTGCACAGTATTTCTGTTGGGAAACAAAATGAAAAATAGTTTTAAAATAAAAAAAAATTCAACTTTTTCCTCGATTGAAAATAGATATCACATAATTGTCCCAATAATTATGTAATAATCAATATAAAATAAATATTTAATATGAAATGTTTATTTTCCAAGAAATTATAAAAATGTTTGCCAACCAAAAGTTTATGTGAGTTGAACTTGTATCATCCAATGGATAATTTTATTATATTAAAATAATTGTATTGTTAGAATGCGACGAAACTTTCGAGAATAGTTGTCCACACCACGAGATTTTTTTTTATCAAATAATTCATGATCCATAATATTATGAAACAGATTACGGGATTTGCTATAAGTGAATGTTATGTTCATATAATCTGCGAAACGCTGGGCCTCTGCTAGTTTCCTAATGATAGGAAGGAGGACTCACCTGTTACCGAGTCCCAAGTCATCCCGAGCCTCTGCAGTGACGAAATGTCTCGCCACTTGCTCTCTATCGAACAGGGGGGTTTCTGAATTCACGGTTAGTATTCCAGACACTGGATCCAACTTTAGCCTGGAATAGATGATGGAATCAAACAATATGAATGAGGAAAATAGCTAGTCGTTTTACTGGGCACATCTTGAAATGCCTGGCGCTTTGTCTCCACACCTTGCGTACCTTTTAAAATGTTGAAAATGATCTTTGTACATCTAAGCACCAAGAGATTTCTTTGCGTGAAATCGGCGAAGACTTGAGTTATAGGAAGGTTTTCTACACTTCCGTTTCAGTGATTTCTTAGGTTTACACTTTGGTAAAATTTGATAGTAAAATTGTTTGGCAGCGCTCCATTGGGTTGAAAAACTTACATATCAGCCACACTTCCACCGAGACTGGTGTATCGTATGCCTTCTGTTCCATACACTCCTGTATCCTCATCAAAAGCTTGCACCTTGCCCACTGTAGTGCCCTTGGGAGCATTTTCCGGAACAGATACTTCATACACCTGGAGTGATAAGAAAGTATGAATAATGGTAATTTATATTAATAATGTTAGCCTTGTGTCGGACAAGTTGTACTAATTTATGAATAACCATTTATAAAATTGCCGTTTTGACAACTTTTTTCTTGTTTTTAAATGCACCAATTCATTGAAAAACTGAAGTAAAGCAACATTCAGTAAGGTTTAATAAATTTGGTGGGCAACACCTAAAATCCAGATCCTCATGATGATATTCATGGTCCAACATCTCTGACTAATTAAACTTATTGAGTGTAGAGATCTTAATGTCGATAAAATTAAACGACATTAAACTTACCTGTTTGCTGAATTCAGGAGAGTTATCGTTGACGTCTCTAATGTGAACAGTGACGGGTACTGAGCTGTGCTTCGGAAACTTTTGAACTATTTCCTTGGCAGTGAGCGTGAAATTGATCACTGTAAGAAAAAAATAAAGTTGCTCAGGAGGTTATAAAACGTCCAGAAATACAAAAAATTGATATCTGAGCAAAAAAAATATTTCTTTTGCAAAAATGAACATAATAAATCCGATTTCTAGTATTACAATTTTATCGGAAGTAATAAGTTGGAGGTGATGGTGTAATTTTTTGTTGTTATTAATGCTACTGCGAAGTGGCTACACCAACAGAGGGGGTGATCTCTTGACGTAATTTTACTAGATCCTTTATTTATGTAACGTAATTTCTTACCTTTGATTGTTTCATAATCCAGTCTGGAGGAATTCTTCACCCTAATCAGAAAAGAAGCTTCGTTGATGATCTTTTGTGGTGTGATCTCAAAAGTTCCTAGATCTCCCTCGATAAACATTTGGAATGTTCCGTTCTTACCCTGAAAAGAAACATCAAGTTATACTGTCAAAGATAATGGGTACAATGAAATTCTAGATTATTTGTACACCCAACCATAAGAGGTCAGTTGTTCACACGAGACAGAATAACCAGTTAGCCATCCTACCATCAGCAACCAGCAGCTTCCTCAAGCAGCTGAACATAACACGACTGGACATTCTCCAAGGACGCTTTTCAATATAACTTGAGCAGTGAGTACCTATCAGATTAAATCAAATCCAAATGTTTTACCTGGTCATAATCGAAGACCTGCGGAATGACTTGATTCAAGAAAGTCACGGGTGTGTTCACCACCGAGTTCTCGTGTATTTCCGCTATGTATCTGGGACTGCGGAAGGTTGGGGTCTCATCATTTACGTCGGTGACTATAATGGTAACTTCTGTCTTGGCAGTGGGAGCAGGATGAACTGTTTTGGACTCTTCAGTGACCTGAAACAAGGAATATTGTATCTTATTTGTGTACACGTAAAGGTTGTAAAGGGTGCTTTTTACAACTGTCGTAATAACCAAGCGAAATGTCAAAAAATATCTTTTCCTACCTATTCAGATGATGTAAAGATATGAAAAGACCCTCATTCCCAAAAAAAAAAAATGGTTACATATTTCAGATTTCTCATCCTGTGTAATAGCATCTCACCAGACTTGACAAATAAAGTGTTCTAACATGAACTGTCGTAATACATTACTCGGCTCACGGCTGTCTAAAATCTGCAAACTGACCTTGATTTCCAGAATGTAAGCGCCGTTGTTGCTGGTGGCACTCTCCCGGTCCAGTTCCCTGAGGGTGAAGATGTTGCCTGTGCTCACATCTATGTCGAAGATACCCTGGCCGCCACTGGAGATGGAGTAGAGGATCTTGTTGTTGATGCCGCGGTCCCCGTCCACTGCTCTCACTGTGGAGGGGAGGGAGAAGGAGAAGGTAAACTTACTAGTGTTAGTTTGAAATTCGTTATTGAAAAGGGTTGACTTTTCAGACACAACACCCGAAAGAACAACAATTCAAAAATATTGGGATGATCTGAACTTTTATAAGAATATATAAATATTAATTCACAACAATTAGTCGTAGTTTTACAATTTACAAAAATCAAGAAATAATACAAAATAAAATAATGTTAAAAATACCTATGTCCATATGTTACAAAAATCTGAACTGTAATAAGATTATTTACATTTCCCAATAGTGAAGGAGGCATACAATCTTGCGTCCTGATTTTTTTCCAGGTCACTATTTTAACCCTAGATTGCTGGATCGCGTTCTTATGACGCAAAGGTTTGATTGGTTCAAAATTTCATCAATTTCTTTTTGTTAGATCACGTTGGACCTCTATGAGTTACCGAAGCATTTAGTTCTAAGTTTGAAAGTGAATTGAGTATGTCTCTAGTGGTTGTTTTCTTTTATATTTTTTTTGTAAACCTACTGAGTTATTTTGACGCAGACCCAGCCAAAAATCTGTTTTCTTGTGAGTCTATTTGACGTAGATCAACCATTTACGCTGTTTTCTTTTAAGTAATTTTAACTTAAAACCAGTGTCGTCAAAATGACGTATATCCAGCAACACCGTACAAGAAAACCACTCCATCAATCTAATGTGAACTGGCGATTTCCACATATTGATCAGAGCACGTATGTTGATCAATGATCAGTATCAACTTGCGCTTGTTGTCATGGCTGTGAGGAATTCCTTCATTATTCTTACCTTGGAGAACAGAGGTTCCCACGGGCGCGTCCTCACTGATTCTTGTCACTGAGCTGACGGCTACAAACTGGGGCGGTTGGTCCTCCACATCCTGAACTTTGATCAGGATGGCGGCGGTACCCGTGTTCCTCTGGGAAATAATGAAACTTTTATTTGTTTAACGTCCCTTACAACTAGTAAGGCCATTATTTAGACTATTTAGAGAAGGGGGGTTTTACCCTCCATTCGCTAGAAACTTACCAACGCACCACTCACATTAACCTCTACCAGCCTAGGTTCAGCCAGCATCACGAGGGTTTGAATTTGAATAGTCAACCATCCTACTCATAAGCTTTCAGGACGTTGCCTAACTTCAGTTACAGAACGAGAACTGGTGTAATGAATGACCATCGACGCTAGCTAAATAATTTCAGGTAATATTCGTATTACTAATTGAATGTATGACATATTGCATATACAGTGGCTTTCAATATAAAAATCGGGCGTAAGATAGAATATACTTTGTTTATACTGCCGATGTGAGACTGAAAAGTCCCTTTACTACAGCAGTCAAACAGGTCTTATACCTATATTTTAGAGGATAATATATTTCTTTCTGAAGTTCTGAATAATGAGAAATCATTTTGACTGGTGGGCGCTTAGATAGTGAAGTAATAATTATTATGTGTGTATACCAATTTTATTGTATTATTTCTTTTGCAAATTATTTTTAATAGGATTGAAAAATGATGTTTCTAGTATTAATAAATTAATATGTTTGTACTGCATATTAACAAAGCTTGAAGAACGAATAATAAACATACCCTGTCATTGTTTGACCGATCCACGGCCAGGATTTTTAGCTGGTGAAGGAATTTCTTCTCGTAGTCAAGTTTACCAATGAGTTTGACAACACCTTTTCCGTTGACTGTTGAAATGGAGAACAAATCCTTCTCGTCACCGTCAACATTTTCCAAATGATAGACGACCTGTGGACAAAATGAGGAATTAACATTGCTACGTTCTTATCAATCCATAATAATAACAACGTTAGTTATTGTATATTTTACGGTACATTTGTATATTTCACGTTAGGTATTGACGTTACAGTCTGTTTTCTGTGTATATTCCTCTAGCGACACATTGGTCTTCTTTCTGGTTAATGTACCCCAGCCAGGTGATATGCTAGTAAATAGTGGTTCCAAAACTCAAGACATTATCAAAACCGGCACGATTTGTTGAAGCCCTACGGCTCAATGGTTTCCAAGCTATGAGCAAATAAAGTAAACAGTCATTCCAGAACTCAAGAAATTGTCAAAACCGGCAAGATTTGTTGAAGCTCTACTGCCCAATGGTTTTCAAGCTATGAGTTTCTCACCTGTCCATAGGGCCCCTCGTCAGCGTCCGTGGCCTCCACGGTGGTCAGCACCCCTGGCTCACTGTCCTCCTGCACCAGTATGGAGGCCTGGTAGGGCTTGAAGATGGGCTCGTTATCATTCACATCTTCCACTAGGAGGAGAAGACTTTGGGTGATGAAGTTGCCTTCGCCAATGTGACCGTCCGTAAGTGTTAGGACCAAGGAGTACTCGTCGCGAACCTGAGGAATGGTTGAGGTGAGAAGTATAAATTGTTAGATATGAATGTTTATTTATTATTTTACTAATTTGTACCATTGGTTTTAAAATTTGTAGATCTGTCGCAATATAAGTTAACATGAGATTTTACAATCATCTCTTCTTAAACAGCATTTTCTTAGAAATTCCAGCTTCGGGACATTTAAAAATTAACATATTTTTGTGAATAACAAATGCACACCTTTCAAGAATTGACTTAATAAAATTGAAACACATTAATTTACGAGTGTATTCTCTGAAAATCTTTATCAAGCTCTACAACGCGCTGTTCTAAACATGATTCCTATTGGTTTAGCTTTTTGGTGGTAAAGTTTTGACGAGCCACTAATGGCCGGGGAAATGCGGCTGTTAGGTCCCTGCTCCCATTTACTATTAGACATGGCCATAAATGTTTGCTGATATTATTATTATTACAAACAAATTCAATGAAGTTTTTATTTACAGTATGTACAAAATATAAATGGAATATTAACAAATCTAGATCCAGGGTAGTACTAATGCCTACGGCATTCTATTCCGTATTATACCCTTAAATAACTTAATGTTGGTTTTGAAATCAATTTTCCTAACTCTTCGCTACGAATTTTGAGTAAATGCTTCATTTCTCATTTGACGAATGATATTAATGTTACCTCTCTATCCAGCTCTTTATTCAGATAGATGTTGGCTTCATTAGAGTTGAGGTTTTCAATCCGGATGACATCACTCCCGTGACCTGTGACACCAAATGTCAGGACATCCCCGTCAGGATCAGCACCACGTAGTCGATAGATGAAAGATCCTGAAATTAAAGAAATGTCAAATTAAGTAGTTATCATATTTGAGTTTTGAGGCAAAAGAGTAAAAGATAATTATTTTGAACACAAACATAGATTATACCTAAACAAAATAAAAAGATCATACCAATTATTATGATTCACAATTTCATATTATGAATTATACAATTTACACTCATGACGTACAACAAAATCGACATAACTGGAAGGCTCTGCCCTGCTTTGAATTGAAAGTACTTCATCCATACTAGAATCTAATCTCCCTTCACTCTACAGACACGAAACTTCAACCTGACAGGGAAGGGAACCAGATAGAGTGGCAGAAGATACACTCTTATGAAAGTTCCACACAAAAAGAAAAAGGTTTCTGTAAAGTTGCAATATTATATCGTTAACCTTTCCACCAGTCACTATCACGGTAGACCTACGAGGTGCCAGGTAGAACTTCTATAGTTGTAACTATGTACTCCATAAGTTCCATAATGGTACGAAGTATAACTTTAGAACTTTTATAATTATTACAATGTATAACATATCCTCATGCCATGACTAATCGTGCATGACTCTAGTACTGGGTGCCTCTCCGGTATTCATAGGGTTCGAATTCTGATACCTCTGGAGAGATCGATTACTGTCTTACGTAAGTTTCGACGTTGAGTTATTCTATCCGTGATTTACGGTATTCGCCATGTTTTAAAATAGATCTTATTGAGTGCCAACTAAAAGTAGATATACTTTGAACACTTACCTTAATTGTTTTCACCTTGATTCGATTAAGTATGTTAAAGTAATCTATACAATAGAAACATACCACAGAGAACATAATATCCCTGATATACGATTACATTCATCAATGCTCGTATTTTTAGAAATGAAAAATTGTAAATTTCTATTCCTAAAATTGAAGATGAAGAGAGCACACTGAAGAGCCACTCACAAGGAAAAGTTGATCCATTGAAAAAGTAAATATAATTTTTCCAATTATTGTCTATTGACTTTGGTTAAGCCTACGCCCACTTTGCCTATTTATGACCTAACGTAGGCTCACGATTACTTGGTTTACCTATTGTTTTAAAACTTCATCTTTTGCCTTATATCTGAGCGATGACTTTTATATAGTTAACAATCAATTACAAAATCCTACAACAATGGTCTCATTCAGATTTATGATCCTATACAAAAGAAGATCGAGGTTTATGTTAGCACTATCGGTAACATTAAGATTTCTGAAAGTGATTCTTCTTTTGTTGCTCATCAAATTTATTGCACTTTTATGCAAGATGAGCTCTCCAGATTCATGTGATCATGCAAAGTGCAAGGTATGCGTTCATGTAAATAATGCAAGGTCGCTGCATATTCATTTCATCGTGGTTCAAACACAAGTGAATGGCTGCTAGGTTTAAAGTTCAACCTTTGAAAGTACCATTTATTGGTATAGAAATATACAATATACATGTTTAAGTTCTATCGAAGCAAGACAGGTAGTTTTATTAGGTCAAAATGCATTTTCTAGCAGTACTAATCTGATGGTAGATTTTCCTGATTGCCCTTATGAAACGAACAAAATGAAAGTGTCTCATTAATGAATGCTTCGTTTCGTCGTGCTGCTAAAATCCTTGATCTCATCATGATTTTTAACATTGAGTTTTAGAGAGGATAGCACTCCTTTTTAAAAAGGAATCTGTCTTTGGTAAAGTTTTAATATCTAATCATATTATGGTACAAATGAAAGAAAAAGAATATACCCTAGAAATAACTGAAAATTCGATAGAAAGAGCAAAATTAATTATATTATTCGCTACTCACCAGCTGGGGTGTCAGGTCCCTCCTTGAGTCGAATCACAATCTCCGTCTGTTCATCAATGATGAACCGTGGAGGCCGATTCCCGTTCACGCTTGCATCCACTAAAACCATTAACAGCAACGAGTAGACCCCCGCTAGGAGGAACAGTTTCTCTTTGACCCTGTTGACTCCTGCATTGAGTACGTTGATCATCATCCCTGGTGCCCTTACTCATGAGGCTGAACTAATGGAACTCAACATCTGATACGAGATGGAGTTGATAGCGATCTGAATCGGTATTGGTATTGTCTGCTCGTCAAATGAGGCTTGGACTGAGGCATTTTAAATGCGGGCTGGTGGTCGATCGAGGGCAAAATTTACGTCATTTCTGAAAAAGAAGAGTTGAAGAAGTATTATTAGTACCTATAATATAAAATAAGATTCCAGAATAAGAGAGAGATAATGGAAAAGATTACATTTTCAGACTTTTCTTGAGAACTTCTTCAAATGGCCAAATAACGGACTACATTTCATTTTGTGAGTTTCAAAAGAGAAAATAAGTAGTGTTTTCGATTTTGCATGTCTTTGACTTAAACTCTTATCAATAATAAAACAATAATAGACTCACAGTAATACGGTAGTTTAATCCTTTGCTATTCAAAGTTTTTTTATATTGACTGATACTATCGCTCATGACTCGTCTATTTATTGAGTGACTCCAACTCTTCTCCAGATAAAAAAAAAAACTGTTTATATTTTGGGTAGGTTAGTTATTCTTGTCTTGAAGGACTTCTTCACTAACAATAATCTGAGCTGTTGATTTTTGACATGTGTGTGTTTGCTATTTAGTGTACAAACAGTTCCCCTCTGTACTCATAAAGATCTTTTGAAATATTATTTTTATGCTCCAGTTGGTCACGCACTTGGATATTTTCTCTGAAATCAATTTTGTTAATCTCTAGAATTCTAGATGATCAGAATAGCTAAGAGCAGGTTTCTCACGTCAATCAGCATTATCCATAAAAGCTTTCTTTAATCAACAATGATCTATTTTTTGTATTAACAATAGTATTTTTTGCAAAGTAATATTTCGTTTCAAATCAACTCTTCAATGCGATCATTTGCCATTCACTTTGATGATGTTTGACTTTGAAAATTATTTACTTTGTTGCTCTCTTTATTTATTTGTTTTCCTAGATCACGATGTTTGAAATGAGTTATGCTATGCGAGTTATCTACTAGCTATAGTGTCCAATACATTTATAAGAGTAGAGCATAATGTACATCTTGTTAGGGCATGCATCTGACTTAGAATCATGGAAATCATTTCTTTTGTATAACATTGAATTTGTATTTGGGTCAAACTAAAAGATTGATGGATTCAATGAGTTACAGAATGACTTACAATTCCAATACAAGGTGTAGGATTCCGTACCAAGGACGATTGTATCTTGTATTCATTCTTGTTAACTCAAATTTCTGATGGCAATCTAGATTAACAAGATCTGTACCAATCGGATCATTATGAAAGATAGAATTGAAACAAGTAAGTAGGGACTGTGATATTGCTTTTCCCACCGCAATCACTGAAATAAATCACTTGTGACAGGAAAAGAAGATGACTAGCACGAATGACCCTGGTAGTTGAAACGTCTACTAAAGAAGGAAGATGCACCTTCACGTATTGCAACTAAGATGAAGAAGTAAACAAATCATCATCTCCGTATTCCTTTCTAGTCTATTATCTTGCTACTACCGACTTCAATTGTTTTTTCTTCAATAGCTTATAGGTATTACCTACCATGTATGTTATTTAAAGAGCTTCTTAGCCTAAGTTCAAACACCTAGTACAGTAAATATGCATGGTAACTTCAGATGATAATTTAGATTTTCCTGGGGTCTGCTACTTGTATGCAGTAAATGCACATTGTCTGCATACATCAACTTAGTTCCTGTAATTTGAACTACTTATAAGTATTACATAAAACTGAAATTTTGCACGAAATATGTCAGTACGGAAGGTGGCAACGAACTTTCCCTGCAGTTTCTTATCTAGTGCAATAGTTTCTTATGTTTGTGTTTATCATTTTTCTCTAATATTGACTCTGATGTCAGGATGTTGCATGTTGAGTCCATCACAAAAGCATCGCATGACGGTGCATCAATGTCTGAACAAAGCTTCTTTTTGAAAGTTTTTCTACTAGGCTAAAAGTAGGTGCGAAGATACTCTTACTTGGGCAAGTATGTACGTTTTAGCTAAAAAGTTTACTATCGATGCATCTATGTAGACTTGTACCTAATGCAAAAATTGTAACAATATGTATGTATACTATAAGAGATGTTCTGCTTTTTGCATGTAGATAGTAGATGTTGTCTTCGATAGCATTTTTTTCTATTTATGAAGATAATATATGTACTTCCTACTTATATCTTACAACAAAACTTATTGACTTTAAGGGAAATGTTGCATCAAATCTTATGAAATATGTATCAATTTCTAAAAAATAATGTAGGTATGTATACTAAAGGCACCATAAACATGAAATTATGGTTTATTTATGACGAAATAAAAATTAATCTAGGTTGGACGCCAATAAAAAATTGATATCCATAGCTATCAAATATGGACTTTCAAATAATGTAATTATGTACATTTTTCTAAATTTTAATATCTTCTAAAATAATCTCTATCTTTCAAATAATGTACATTGTTCTGAATTTTAATTTCTAAAAAATTCCGACAAAGACCACTGAAAGTCAAAATACCAGCCCGAGGAAGTGAAATCATTGAAATAAGAATCAGGAGTACAGAACACTCAACACGCCTTGTGAAGCACACATTGAAGCACTGAAAACACGCAACCTAGACAACGACCAACTGACACAGTCATTATCAAAAGCGTACTAATTGTCAGCAATTAGAAGTATGAAACTAGAAACAGTTACACTTACCTGAAAACCAAAGAAGTAACACGCCTCTATGTACATTGTACCTATGGTATAACTATAATGTTTATTGTAGTCAAGAAAGCACTTATCTATCCTAAGTAGTAAAAGCTATAGTCATCTAGTAGATCAGGAACAAGATTATGCCAGTCATCTCCCCAGAGATGATGAGTTGATGAACCTAGGATATACATACATGTTCCTACCTATACAATTTCATTAGGTGTAGGTTTGATTGGCTCAGTAAGATTAAAATCTATCACTATCATAATTTTATGAGCACTATAAGAATAGTTTCTACTCCCCATATAAACTCTACACTACTCTACAGTAATAAAAAGCTCTGGGCATCCATGGCTTTTAGTTCTGAAATTTTGTGTTCAAACAATGCCTCAAACTAACTGACGTTATAATATTTTGTACAAACAAAGCTTAGAAAAACTCTTGAAAACCGCTGAATGAAGTGATATAATTTGTCACAGAGCATTGAAGACTAAGGCCCGTATTTTTGAACGACCCTAAAACAAATTTAGTGTGAGTGGTCCGGATACGCGTGCGCAGTGAATCATATCAGCCACAGAGACAGAATTTATTTTGAACTTAAGTCTTGAACGCTTCTCACAAATCTTGAGCGCTGCTCAGCGCATGAGCAAAAACCATTTCAGCCAGAAAGATGTAGATATAAATATAAATAAACAACACGTTTCTTTGCATTTCCAATCAGCTGACCCTAAAAGTGAATGAAATTTGTTGAAATTTTGAAGTTTCGAAATTGGTCACTTTACAACTGCCGGTGATTTCTCATCGGTATAAATGAAATTCGTGAAGACACATTATAATATTTCTTGGAAGTGATTTTACTTCCTAACTATTATTGTATTTTATTTATTTAGCAAATAGATAACCTTTTTAACAAATTTGTGATAATCACTTATAATTATGCTGGCAATATTCGAGAAACAAACAAAACGCTAATTTTGCACCGCCAAGAAAGAAAGAAAGAAAAGCTTTTTTATATACCTACGTATATCCACGTATTTTCTTTGGGAAGACGAACATCTTTCAAGAGATATCCTTAATTTTGAATGGCCTAATAGAGCCTGAAAGACCTGAAGACATCTGATTAAGAAAAAGTTTGCTACCAAGTAGTTTGGACAAACTAATTTACAATAGACATGTTGTATTTATTGAAAGTTAAATATTTGTCATTATATTCTAAATATTAATAAAAAATATTATATGTATCTTTTAATCAAGTATATATGCAAAAAAAAAATATTTTTACTGTACCCTCCTCATTTTAGGACAAAGGTAGCATTTACCTATCTCGTTTTTTTTCATATTACGACGGGGGTTTTACCCTGCGATCGTAGGAAACTCAGAAACCTTCTACCCACATTAACTTCAGCCAGCCTGGGTTGGGTCGAAATGCCCGCATCACGAAGTCTTCACCTGGACGTTGCTTAACTTTGGTGGTCCCACGAGAACCGGTGCATTCACAGCGCCATCAACGCTGGCTCTATCTGGTTTATACAACGTATGTCGGTAGGTTGACGAAATTTCAAGTAACATATTCATTTTTTATTCTCGTATGTCACAAGTGGTTGTCTCTACCAATACTCATTTTTCCACACCAGATATTAGTGAACCACGTAACATCCAAAATACAGATATAAAAAGTCTAATTCCTCCGGAATTCAAACTCAGCTCACTTCAATGTAAGTCTGGTGCGCTAGCGGCTAGACCACTCGGACACTGTGACTCCTGACACCGTCGAGCATAAAAAGTCTTTGAAGGGGTTGGGAAATCATGAAAAATGAGTACATTTGGTAGATACCTGTGTAGAAAATAAGTAGAATGAAAACATTGAAAAGAGAACATTGGATATGTGATAAAACAATGAATTAACATTTTTCTTTATTAATAAATTAATTCAATTATTGAACAATAGATAGCACAGTCTGAGTTGGACCGGGAATAGCTAGCATCAAGATTGTCCAAAATTTAAATGGTCTACCATCCGAGTCCTGAATTCGCTGGACGTTGCTTATCATAATCGACGGAACGATAACTGGTGAATTCAACGTGCCATCGACACTAGTATCAACAATCAACGTGCCTGTGAGATATAAATTGTAGGTACTTCTTTCGCTGAGAAGGCTGAGATCGGAATAGTAATAATTATTTTCAATTTGGCTTCCATCTCGGAAAAAAACTTGTTTAAATTCTTAAAAAGGATAAAGAAATTTAAAACTATTAAACAAGAAGAATCACCAGACAAAAATTATTTTTGAAAAGATTAGAAAATGTAAACAATAACACAGATGATTTTCACACAGAGGTGAAAATACCCTCTGTGTGAAATGGGCCATATTCACAGAAAAATTGTAATTGCTCGTGAGCAAAGAAAATGTTTGCAAGCTTTATTTTTAGCTTTGTGATGTACATACGAGGTCTGTCCCGAAAGTTCGTATAAAAGTGTTCTGGCAACGCTGGAAGGCAAAGTGGGGAGGCAATTTGGGCTATTTCCCCTTCTACAACATCCAAACAATTCTCAGTGTGCGTTCGATCGCCTTACGATAAAAACTGGATCGTCCCGGTACCTGTGAAGTGACCCCTCTCTCTATCACTCGTCGGCATGGAACTCTCAGTCATTCAAGAACAGCGCGTCATCATCAAATTTCTCGTAAAACTCGGCAAGAATGGGCACGAAATTTTTAATGATCTCAACCAAGTTTATGGAGATGATGTTTTCAAGGAACCAACAGTCCACAAGTGGGTAAAAAGATTTCGTGAGGGCCGAGAAAGTCTCGAAGATGACCCTCGGTCAGGACGTCCTTCCACTTCCAGCACTTCTAACAATGTGGAAAGAATTCGATCCTGTGTCCTGCAGGACCGTCGTTTAACCGTCAGACAGGTGTCTGAAGAGCTTTCTTTGAGCAAAACAACTATTTGGCGCGAGAGGGGCGGTGGATCCTCCACCACGACAATGCCCCCGCTCACACCTCTCTCGTTGTGCGTGAGTTTCTGGCTGCCAATTCGATCATAGCGACTGAACACCCCCTTATTCACCGGATTTGGCACCCTGTGACTTCTTTTTATTCCCAAAAACAAAATTGGTGCTTCGGGGGCGGCATTTGGGGGACGTTGAGGCCATTAAAGCAGCAACGACGAGTCAGCTGAAGAGACTTCAAACTGAGGACTTTCAAGGAGCCTTCAAACAGTGGAAACGGCGTTGGCAGAAGTGCATTGTGTCCCAGGGAGAGTACTTTGGAGGAGACAAAATTGAATTACCCGATTAATTGTAATATAAAATTTTTATTTCATTTTTATACGAACTTTCGGGACAGACCTCGTATACCTTTTACTTCCATAGAAACAAAAGCTTTTGATATTTGATAAAAGAAAAAACTCTTTATTGTGCTCAAAACTTTTTTATTGTAGATCGAAGCAACTCCTTTGGATTTCGGAAGAAAAAGCATTTCCTTCTTTTGAATGGGGCCCAATATTGCGCCTGTGCGGAAACGGCATCGAGCACTGAGGTTATATAACATAGAGGGAACCCGATGTATCAAGATTTGCGTTCAAAAGGGACTATCAGCTGATTTCAAAATCAATGCCGGACTTGTAGTAATTTTTCTCTCGCGAAAGAGTGGGTACCTAAACTACCTAATTCTTCTGAAATAATATTTTTACTATTTTCATACTTACATATTAGTAATTTCTGTCTTTCTTCCTCTTTTACTTTCCTTATTTTCTACTTATTATGTAGTAATATAAGAGTTGGTATCTGACGTGAAAATTAAAGATGTTTAGATGTCCGCCTTTACATGAAGTAAACAAAAAATTCAAATAAATTGAACCAATCAGAAGCCGGGATTTGTTGAAAGAGGGACCATCAGCTGTTCAAAGTTGGACGCATAAATTTGTTCAACTCGAGATAGGTAAGGTTCCCTCTATATTATATGATCTCAGTGGAATCGAGAGATTCATAAGTCACAATTTATATACTTAACTGGCCAAAAAATTTCAAAATCCCGACGGTTGTCCCTAAAGTAGTTTTAGGGACGTTCAAAAATACGGGCCTAAGACGTTCAAAAATACGGGCCTAAGGCCCGTATTTTTGAACGTCCCTAAAACTACTTTAGGGACAACCGTCGGGATTTTGAAAATTTTCTGGCCAATCAAGTACACAAATTGTGACTCAGTTTCTCTCGATTCAGTTTCCGCACAGACGCAATATTGGGCCCTATTTAAAAGAAATCCAAAGGAGTTGCTTCGATCTATAATAAAAGAGTTTTGAGTGCAATAAAGAGTTTTTTCTTTTATCAAATATCAAAAGCTTTTGTATCTATGGAAGTAAAAGATATATGTACATCACAAAGCTAAAAATAAAGCTTGCAAACTTTTTCTTTGCTCACGAGCAATTACTATTTTTCTTTGAATATGGCCCATTTCACACAGAGGGTATTATCACCTCTGTATGAAAATCATTTGTGTTATTGTTTACATTTTCTAATCTTTTCAAAAATAATTTTTGTCTGGTGATTCTTGTTGTTTAATAGTTTTAAATTTCTTTATCCTTTTGAAGAGTTTAAACAAGTTTTTTTCCGAGATGGAAGCCAAATTGAAAATAATTATTACTATTCCCATCTCAGCCTTCTCAGCGAAAGAAGTACCTACAATTTATATCTCACAGGCACGTTGTGAGTCGATAGGAGTGTCGATGACACGTTGAGTTCACCAGTTTTCGTACTGTCAATGATGTCAAGCAA
The DNA here is from genome assembly GCA_024516035.1 of Bactericera cockerelli. Classification (NCBI taxonomy): domain Eukaryota; kingdom Metazoa; phylum Arthropoda; class Insecta; order Hemiptera; family Triozidae; genus Bactericera; species Bactericera cockerelli. Next base: position 28,000,682 of record CM044957.1, on the reverse strand, counting down.
CGACCAGCGAATTTAGGCCTTGGATGGGTGACTATCTAAATTTTGGACAATCTTGATGCTAGCTATTCCCGGTCCAACTAAGACTGTGCTATCTATTGTTCAATAATTGAATTAATTTATTAATAAAAAAAAAAAATGTTAATTAATTGTTTTATCACATATCCAATGTTCTCTTTTCAATGTTTTGCATTCTACATATTTTCTACACAGGTATCTAAAAATTGTACTCATTATTTATGATTTCCCGAGCCCTTCAAATACTTTTTATGCTCGACGGTGTCAGGAGTCCAGTGTCTGAGTGGTCTAGCGCACCAGACATACATTGAAATGAGCTGAGTTCGAATTCCGGAGGAATTAGACTTTTTTATATCTGTATTTTGGATGTTACGTGGTTCACTAATATCTTGAGAGGAAAAATGAGTATTGGTAGAGACGAACACTTGTGAAATACGAGAATAAAAAATGAATATGTTACTTGAAATTTCGTCAATCACCTGACATACGTTGTGATATAACATCACAAATAAACCAGATAGAGCCAGCGTCGATGGCATGTTGAATACACCGGTTCCCTTCAGAACACCGAAGTTAAGCGACATCCAGCGAGGTTAAGACTTGGATGGGTGACCATTCAAATTCTAATTCTCGTGACGCTGGCTTTTCCCGGCCCCACTCAGACTGGGTGAGGTCAATGTGAGTAGAAGGTTTGTGAGTTTCCTGCGAATGGAGGGTAAAACCCCCGTCGTGATATGACCATGGCAGTTGAAAGCGACGTTAAACCCCACTTTAAAAAAAAAAAAAAAAAAAAAAAACCAGATAGAGCCAGCGTTGATTGCGCGGTGAATGCACCTGTTCTCGTGGGACTACCAAAGTTATCAACAACGTCCGGGTGAAGACTTCGTGATGCTGGCATTTCGGCCCAACCCAGGCTGGCTGAAGTTAATGTGGGTAGAAAGTTTGTATGTTTCCTACGATCGGAGGGTAAAACCCCCGTCGTAATATGAAAAAAACGAGATAGGTAAATGCTACCTTTGTCCTAAAATGAGGAGGGTACAGTAAAAATATTTTTTTGCAGATACTTGATTAAAAGATACATATATTATAGCAAATATTTAACTTTCAATATAATTATACAACATGTCTATTGTAAATTAGTTTGTCGAAACTACTTGTTAGCAAACTTTTTTCTTCATCAGATGTCTTGCTTGTCCTTCAGGTTCTATTAGGCTATTCAAAATTAAGGATATCTCTTGAAAGATGTTCGTCTTTCCAAAGTAAATACATGGATACGTAGGTATATAAAAAAGGTTTTCTTTCTTTCTTGGCGGTGCAAAATTAGCGTTTTGTTTGATTCTCGAATATTGCCAGTATAATTATGAAATTAGTTGAAAAGGATAATTATAATTATATTTGTTAAATAAATGAAATACAATAATATTAAGGAAGTAAAATCACTTCCAAAAAATAGTATAATGTGTCTTCACGAATTTCAAAAATACCGATGAGAAATCACCGGCAGTTGTAAAGTGCCGATTTCCGACACTTCAGAATTTCAACAAATTTCATTCATTTTTAGGGTCAGCTGATTGGAAATGCAAAGAAACGTGCTGTTTATGTATATTTATATATTATATACATCTTTCTGGCTGAAATGGGAAAATGTTGTGATCGACTGCTTTCTGCTCATGCGCTAAGCAGCGCTCAAGATTTGTGAGAAGCGTTCAAGACTTAAGTTCAAAATAAATTCTGTCTCTGTGGCTGATATGATTCACTGCGCATGCGTATCCGGACCACTCACACTAAATTTGTTTTAGGGTCGTTCAAAAATACGGGCCTAAGGCCCGTATTTTTGAACGTCCCTAAAACTACTTTAGGGACAACCGTCGGGATTTTGAAAATTTTCTGGCCAATCAAGTACACAAATTGTGACTCAGTTTCTCTCGATTCAGTTTCCGCACAGACGCAATATTGGGCCCTATTTAAAAGAAATCCAAAGGAGTTGCTTCGATCTATAATAAAAGAGTTTTGAGTGCAATAAAGAGTTTTTTCTTTTATCAAATATCAAAAGCTTTTGTATCTATGGAAGTAAAAGATATATGTACATCACAAAGCTAAAAATAAAGCTTGCAAACTTTTTCTTTGCTCACGAGCAATTACTATTTTTCTTTGAATATGGCCCATTTCACACAGAGGGTATTATCACCTCTGTGTGAAAATCATTTGTGTTATTGTTTACATTTTCTAATCTTTTCAAAAATAATTTTTGTCTGGTGATTCTTGTTGTTTAATAGTTTTAAATTTCTTTATCCTTTTGAATAGTTTAAACAAGTTTTTTTCCGAGATGGAAGCCAAATTGAAAATAATTATTACTATTCCCATCTCAGCCTTCTCAGCGAAAGAAGTACCTACAATTCATATCTCACAGGCACGTTGTGAGTCGATAGGAGTGTCGATGACACGTTGAGTTCACCAGTTTTCGTACTGTCAATGATGTCAAGCAACGACCAGCGAATTTAGGCCTTGGATGGGTGACTATCTAAATTTTGGACAATCTTGATGCTAGCTATGCCCGGTCCAACTCAGACTGTGCTATCTATTGTTCAATAATTGAATTAATTTATTAATAAAAAAAAAAATGTTAATTCATTGTTTTATCACATATCCAATGTTCTCTTTTCAATGTTTTGCATTCTACATATTTTCTACACAGGTATCTAAAAAATGTACTCATTATTTATGATTTCCCGAGCCCTTCAAATACTTTTTATGCTCGACGGTGTCAGGAGTCACAGTGTCTGAGTGGTCTAGCGCACCAGACATACATTGAAATGAGCTGAGTTCGAATTCCGGAGGAATTAGACTTTTTTATATCTGTATTTTGGATGTTACGTGGTTCACTAATATCTTGAGAGGAAAAATGAGTATTGGTAGAGACGAACACTTGTGAAATACGAGAATAAAAAATGAATAATATATGTTACTTGAAATTTCGTCAATCACCTGACATACGTTGTGATATAACATCACAAATAAACCAGATAGAGCCAGCGTTGATTGCGCGGTGAATGCACCTGTTCTCGTGGGACTACCAAAGTTAATCAACAACGTCCGGGTGAAGACTTCGTGATGCTGGCATTTCGGCCCAACCCAGGCTGGCTGAAGTTAATGTGGGTAGAAAGTTTGTATGTTTCCTACGATCGGAGGGTAAAACCCCCGTCGTAATATGAAAAAAACGAGATAGGTAAATGCTACCTTTGTTCTAAAATGAGGAGGGTACAGTAAAAATATTTTTTTGCAGATACTTGATTAAAATATACATATATTATAATATTTTTCTTAATATTTAGAATATTATTAATAATGACAAATATTTAACTTTCAATATAATTATACAACATGTCTATTGTAAATTAGTTTGTCCAAACTACTTGTTAGCAAACTTTTTTCTTCATCAGATGTCTTGCTTGTCCTTCAGGTTCTATTAGGCCATTCAAAATTAAGGATATCTCTTGAAAGATGTTCGTCTTTCCAAAGTAAATACATGGATACGTAGGTATATAAAAAAGGTTTTCTTTCTTTCTTGGCGGTGCAAAATTAGCGTTTTGTTTGATTCTCGAATATTGCCAGTATAATTATGAAATTTGTTGAAAAGGATATATATTTGTTAAATAAATGAAATACAATAATATAAGGAAGTAAAATCACTTCCAAAAAATAGTATAATGTGTCTTCACGAATTTCAAAAATACCGATGAGAAATCACCGGCAGTTGTAATATGCCGATTTCCGACACTTCAGAATTTCAACAAATTTCATTCATTTTTAGGGTCAGCTGATTGGAAATGCAAAGAAACGTGCTGTTTATGTATATTTATATATACATCTTTCTGGCTGAAATGGGAAAATGTTGTGATCGACTGCTTTCTGCTCATGCGCTGAGCAGCGCTCAAGATTTGTGAGAAGCGTTCAAGACTTAAGTTCAAAATAAATTATGTCTCTGTGGCTGATATGATTCACTGCGCATGCGTATCCGGACCACTCACACTAAGGGCGGAATTAATAGACGTTTTTGTAATACCTCTGTGGCGCTAAGTCACGGATTGCGTACTGTGTAAGATAGGGAAAACCGACACTTACCAACGACTTAAGTTATTGATGTTGTCTATTAATTCCGCCCTAAATTTGTTTTAGGGTCGTTCAAAAATACGGGCCTAAAACTTATTAGAGTCTTCATGATTTCAGCACAGAGAATGTTCATAGTGGCTTCTATCATGATTAGTTCAGTATAAAGAAGAGTGACCGGAACAGTGTTTTATCTCAAGACACTGAAGCAATTTAGACCTATAAAAGTAAACAAACTGTTTCGTAGGTTCCAATCAGTTATTGAGAACGTCTGTAATGTCCATCACACTACTCGAAACTGTAATCACTCAGTAAATTAATTTAGTATCTACTCTTAACAAAGAACGAGCAATATGAGAATGGAGGATTAATAAAATGATCGACCTTCTATGAGACTGTGTTCCTTTTACTCATTTTTTTTATTACTAAAGTATACAAGTCAAAAGACTTTTAAATATTATATGAACAAACTAGAAGGAAATCTACCATGTACCGTACGTAATCATTAAAGGGATATTCTGTACTTTGTCTTCTCGGTACTGAGTCTTTGATTCTCCGAGCTCCAGACATCCCAGGACAACTTACTGTTTCAGTCTAGCTGGCCTCGTCTGGTCGGAGCTGTCCAGAACTCAGAGAACCAAAGATAGCCATCTCACTGAAGCACGTCTACATAGTAACGTTTTCTTCTGTGTCTGAGAACTTCTTACTTCTATTTATTACAAGATGTGTTTAAGTGAAAAAGCTTCCTTCAGTTCCCTGAGTGCTGGTCAGTTCCCAGCTGACAAGGCCGAAACGGCTGTCCTAGTATTTTCATGAAAATGAATTTTTCTTTGATGGAATGCTAGAAAACAAAAGGGCATTCATTGCAATACTGACTAATTCACGTTTTGAAGATCACATCTATCACCATGAAGATGTTGACCTTGATGCAGGCTGTGTGAGGTCAGTGTGGGTAGCTGGTTTGTGAGTTTTCAGTAAGTGGAGTTTAAATTCTGTCTCGAATGATCTAGATGTTAATGAGACTAACGTCAATAATAATGAAATGCTACTTCGTTCAAAGAGTTTTAAGTGAAGAGTTCTTCAGTGACCATACTAACTTTCTAAGTTTTAAAAGCTTTAGTCTTACATTTTTGATACTGATAATGTTTATTGCCTATTCTCCATTTATCAACAATGAGCACGACTAAATCCCACCAATGTATCATGCATTCATACCATTCCCAGATCATTCGAGTAATTACTGTCAGGAATCCCCAGATTTAATTCTCCTAAGTATTTAAGTGTTCAATACTATCTACGGTACCATTAGTACAGCTTGTAAGATGAATGAAAGTCTGATACACTTCTGTCTCATGCTTGCTATTCCTATAGACTTCAATACTACATCTATCTCAGTTCGAAGTTAAATAATAGCTTTGATTTGAATGAGACTTAATTTTATTAATGTTCTGTATTTCTCTTCATTATTTTTAATAAAATTTCTCATTCTATTCGATTTTTGGATAATTTTGGGCCAGGTGTTGCTCAAAAAAGCCTTTCCTTGGTTTACCTGTGTAGGTAATGATTATTAATGCACCAGAAGTTTTTTCTTCAGCACTTACATCTATCAGACTCATTCTTGTAAACTTCTTTCTAATTTGTGAATAGTTAGTTCTACGTGTAGTACGAGTATACATGATGTGTAATATGGTTGGTATCTTATGAAGTTGCTAATGTAGTTCTGTGAACGATGGCTCCCTGGTCTATTATTATTCCAAAGTGATGTATACTTGTATACTGCTATTCTCATTCATCAAACCCAAAAATTCTCACCAATCACGTTTGCTTTCATACAAATAATTTACAATCAGCGATCCTCAACACGACCAAGTGAAATAGTAGCTACTTTTTTCAGATTCAGGTAAGGTATATTGTCCTCAAATTTGTTTCATAGATTAATGTTTTTGACAATCCTGAGATACACAAAAAGCAATGAATATTGTAACTATATTTCCTACAGAATCAGTCAAACCGATCAAACACAATTCACTCTATTTGGAAGGATAGCAGCTGTACATTTTTTTAATGTCATTGAAAATCTTTGAATGTCATGTAGCAAATTTGAAATTAAATGTGAACTATTTATAAAATTTCAAAAAAATTGTGAGAGCATTTTGGAAATCTATTAAGAGAATTTCTGAAATTTGAATTAAAACATTATAGTTCGGAACAACAATAACGATAAAAAAAAATTATAAGGAAAAGACATTAATCAAAAGATTGAGAACAGCTTTGAACGCGTATGATTCTGAATGAAATTGAACGTAAATAATATTATACCTAGATGTGCAAGTACTTTCTCTAACCTATGCAAATACAATATTATGAGCTGGGTACTGCAGATGGCCCCAACTTCTTTCTGAATAAGATGGACATTACGAGTGCTTTATGGGTTTTGTTTAGTCTGACCACAGAATTGAATGGGTCATTTCCGAATTAAGCTTGGTGGTTTATATTTTGATTATTGTTTTATATTATGGTTACTTTGGGTTTCTGATAGATTTTCTTACGTCTTACCGAATATTAATGCGTTGGTTATTGAGGATGATGTAGTTGTTGATTTTGGTGAGAAATTCTGGATATCTTTTATTTCTATTTGTTTTTGTTGTAATTTTTTGATAAATAATTATGTCAATCTGAATGAGGCTTTTATTTAATATCCTGTCGATCTAAGTAGAGATATTAAATAAATTCAACTGGGTTAGCGGACCAATTCTTACAAAGGCCTCCTTTATAGTGCTGATACACAGATATAATAAGCCATGTAGGGCCTTCAAAAAAATAATAGTTTGTCTATATCTAGCCTAGTACCTACATTATACTCATATACGTTATTCGTTCCTGTGATATCTATTCCATTAAAAAACATTACATAATAAAATTAAATACAGGTAACTAACACTGTCATTAGTCACCTGTCTTCCTGCAGTAACTCACTACTCCACTAGCACGAGGGCTGTGGTATTATGAGAATGAGTCATACTACACTACTCGTATAAACTATAATATACTTTATATTTACCAGTTATATCACTTTATATAACATAAGACTTAGTATATTACATTATTTTGTGCTTATCTCTCCACGAGTATCAACAGTGTTCCTTTAGAGCATCCCCTGAATCCAGCCCTGTCAGTTTCAATATATTAAATGCTGGTCCCCCACATAGACCCTGGTCCCTAGCACCTGGTATGCTCCCTCATCCTTACATCCTGCCGGAAGACACGAGGACGGGGATACCCAATGCAAGGTACAAGGTAGCCTCTCCAGCACTCAGTGGTTCTCAAACTAACGCAACCATTAACACATAACCATTGAATACACCAGGTCTCGCTCTGTCACTGACTGGTGTTAGGCAACAACCAGCGACAATAGGACTTAGATGGGTGACCATTCAATTTTGAAACCTCGTGATGTGGTAAGTCTTCAGTGAATGGAGGGTAAAAACCTCTTATAAAAACCCCTTATTAAAAATTACGCCCTCTCGAATGAATAATTTAAGCACAGGTTTGAAGGAAAATCTATGATTGAACTTGAAAGAATCCAGAACCTCAGATAATAGTATAATAAGATTAAAAAGTTTGTTAAGTTAGTGTAAAAACAAACAAATTCTAGAAGTTCATTTTGTTGCTTGGGTGAAATGATAGTATTTTGAATTCGAATTCGATTACTAAGCAATAAAACAAGTTAACGAATAAATAATTGATCGTAACTGCACTAAGTGATTTTTTGCACCTTTCCGAAAAAGTCTGACTTGGGCTTATTCTTCAGGTCAGTGCTTTGTTCCTGTTGAAGCCAACAAATTTTTGATTTGTCTAGCTACACCACTTTGTTTTTACAGTTTGATTTGTCATCTTCTTTTATACCTGATCTTTCTCCATTCCATGGGCGAAACCCGCGAAATCCAGAAGAGTATTCATGGCAAAATCTACCGCACTCCCCCTATCCTCTGTACCTACCAAAGATAGACACGTGTGTCGTGTATCTTCATAATACGTGAAAAGCAGTAAAAGTGAGGCAGTATTCTAGTGCGGTGTATGGTATGAGAGAAGAGATAAATATGAGGGAGTGCTTAGCTATCTAAACACGACCACACACGAGCATGCATGCATGAACAGTCAACACACTGTATGAAATTGCTTATGCTCATGATCTTTTTCTACCACAAATCCCTCATGTATGCATGACAGGCACGCCTGTTGATGCATGCATGTTCGTGTGCGGCCGGGTTAAGAAATGAGTACCAGAGAGGGCATAGTACAAAACAATTTGGGGACCACTCCTATCTGTTCCTATCTATTACCCCGGTAACCGCGTGTAACCTTATAGGGTTCAAGTTGACTGTAATGAGAGGGGAGACGGTTCCATAGTATTTCATACCAGTAAGGCCTTATCGATAGTAGAATCACCCACATGATAAATAATATACGTTATAGAATCGACTCAGAAAAAACTCAGATCCTGTCTGAGCGGAAAATAATGGAGGAAAATACGAAGATTCGGAAGTAGTATAGCACTAAAAATTTAGAACTAAAATGCAGGTAATTAATTATTTTTTGAAACTTGCAGAAACCCATTCATTGTATGAAAATTCTCCGTACCAAAGTGTACATTATTTTATCACTACAATTTTTGTCAAGCATTCCACAGTTTCCAACTTCTTTCTTGTTAACTTTGGCAATGGTCTCTGACATCGACCTCAGGAAGAACTATGCAAATGCATGGTTGATTGGACACAAAATCAATTAGAATGAAAACTTCTCTCCGTTTTCAGACATTTTTAAGGATTTTAAGGAATAAAATCATATTACCTATATCACATGACCAACCGACCTCAGTAGCTTGATCGATAAGGCGGCGGACTTGTAACCTGGAGGTCGGTGGTTCAAGTCCCGGTTTCAGCGTAGATTTAATAAAGCGAGTTTGAGTAGTTGTGATAGCACGAAAGTGATTAACACAAAATATGATAACTTTATATCACATGACCAACTAGGTTGCTAGTTCAGTGTTAAGAAGTAAGATTCTCATTTAACTTGGTACGAAAGTAACGAAAGACACATAGAATTATTTTTGTTCCTAAGAAGCACTGAACTAGAAAGTTTGAAGTGTGCTTCCAGAACATAAAGAGTCTTACACGTCTATGTCTGGGTCAATTGGCCCAGGGATATAATTACGTAAGTATTCCTGGTGGTATTCAGGTATTGTAATATTTGTTGTTGTCTTTCTAGCAATATCCAGGTGCCTGGTGTAGGGAGTGTCGGTTGAAAGTATTTCTGATGTTACTCCCATACCTTTGTTTGAATTACTTACTTCTAAATTATATAATTGTATATAATTTAGATATCAATGTATATCATCATTGTGTAAGTATCGTATTTTTGTATGCATAATCCACAAAATCAAGAGTTTTCATTCATTCATGGGCTTTAACGTGAGCGTTGGTTGTCAAAACTTCTGATGTTGCAGCTTTGAACGCATTCTATGGCTTGCTAGATCTCGAAGCTCTTCGTGTGAATTCAACTCCAACCATGCCAAGATGTCATCCTCCCATTGTTAACATACATAACCAAGAGTTAACATACATACGAGTAATTATCTCATTCCTTATTCAATAAAATCTTCTTACTCAACAATCTCAGGACATAAATTAGTGAATTCATGGATTTGCTTCGAGAGAGGAGTTTGAGCCTACTTAAAACCGACTTGGTGCTTCTTTAGAAATGTCCAGAAAGTTAGTCAACTACCTCTGTTATATACCTCCATAATTATGTATGTACTTACTATTAGATAATTTAAAGTAAGATAAACAAACTGCCAATACTTATGGAGGACACGCCAAGTTTTTCATGAACTTCTCTTGCTTGGCTTAAAGTTTTTTTTTTAAAATCATCCTCCAATATTTATTCATTCAAACTGAACTAGTCCACTCTATCTATGTTCAAGCCGAGCGAATGACCTCTGTGCCAAGTTCATCGGAAAACTCCAAATTTCACGCCACCATGTCCCTCACATTAGACCTGAGCACCGGACAGAAACATAATGAGAGATCTACATAATTATTCGTCAACATTGTGGCAGCACTTCACGGACCTCATGTGTGCGTTGCTATCAGATCCTTATACTGGCGGCTGGTGGATCACCATTTCCAGTGGGCCCATGAATCTACAGCTAAACTTTACAGAAATCCTCACGGGCGTGAAACAAAACTCTAGTTTCGTAGCACTGAGTTAGGGCTGAATGGTTTACCAACGAATAAGTGACGGAAAACATAATTGATAACATTAAAATTTACATAATTTTCTTATTTTTCTTCGGGTTTATTCGGGGTTAAAATATTTATGTAAATATAAAATATATCATTTTTTTATTATTAGCACTAATTTATTTATAATAATCTCCATTCTAGATTGGTACATTTTTTTTATTTTAGGTACTCGTTTTATAGATGTTGCAATTTGTTGCATTTTCCTCTGGACCCACGCCTCAGATGTGCAGTCAATGACATCAGCCAGATCTGCATGACCCTTTCCTGTGCGTTGCTCCATCAGGATTGTTCAATTTCCATGCGTTCATTCGGTAAAGAAAATTCATTCCTTTTATGGATTACTCTACTGGTAAAAAATATTTCGGTGTAGTTTATTTGGGTTAGAGTGAAATTGAATTCAAAATTTCGGTAACTTTTTACTTCAGAATAAGGTAACATAATATTACCTAAGTCCAATGTCCAATTGTCATGACACTCTAACTCTAATATTGTCTATCCACTTTCCTGAGGGACAGCATAAGGTTCTTCCGCATAATTTTATTATGTTGCATAAGACGAATGAATGACCATGATGGTTAGCCGAGTGTGAAAACGATTACATCTTCTCAATCTGACACATTGGTTCCTGAAATGACTTCAGACCTCAAATTCCAATAGCAAAAAGAAAGGTACCTATATCCAAAAACCTCAATATATTATATGATCACAATTTACACACATTGAAAGTTTTGTTAAGAACATTTGTATATATTACGAAGGTATAAATCAAAGTTACCACATGAAGTTTCTCCTGAAAAGCTTAGATATTCTACGGTTAAAAATCACAGAATCACAGATCACAAAGAAGAGAAGGGAGCATTTACTGGGGAAGACATGAATACAAAAATTAATTCATATTTTAAGTTTATTCTCGATAGAAAGTTTTATGTTGTATTATTGAGATGTGGCGGTAGGTATAATTGTCATTTCGTTTTAAATTCATAGTTAAGAATTGTTGGCTACCTGCAGACTATACTGGTCAGTCTTATTATTTTGGCTATAATAACAGTTATGTGATGGACAGATAAAATTACCAAGGTGAATGTGGCCACATACGAGTAGCTAGAGATATTATTAATTATTATCTACACCTAAAAAATAAAAAATAAGATTTAAAGTAAAAAATATTTGAATGAAAAATAGGCAATTTTACTTTCAATTGTAATGTTACATAAGACAAGATATTTTGGTTATTTAGTACTTTGGTATCGATAGCTATGTGAAACATCAATGTATCCTGACCTTAAGTTTACTTTAATAATGTTATCTTACTTGGAACCTAATATACAAAAGTAGATATTGTAGGTGATAGTAAATTTGACAAGAGATTCCTTTCAATTCCAGGAATGACTTTGATTGTACAATGTACACAGAACAGGATAAAGAGGAAAAGCACCTCATTCTGGAATTAAGGATAGGAATAAATAAATAACATTTTGTTCCAGGCGGGATAGAAACTTGGAGGTCCAAAGCAAGAGAAAAGAAATGGGCAAAAACTGAGCTTCAAAAAATACCTGTAGCAATATGACGGGATTTTCAAAAATATATTTTTGATAGAAAAATTACTGTTTAATTTGATTTGTTTTAGGATGTGAAAATAGGTGGCACAATATGTATTTTTTCACCATGGTATAATCAGGAAAGTAGCAAGGAGGGGGACTTAGCTCTAGCCTCTGTTCTCTAGAACTTAGCTATCCCATACAAACCCCGGCCCCTGTGGTATGGCAACTTAGCCACGGCATTGCCTACAATCTATGAATAGCTTTAGGACAGGTATACAATGGCCTTCCGCTCATAGGACAAGCCCAAGTCTTTGGTTCTAGCATTTTGTTAGAGTTATTTAGACTCCAGTTTGATACTTAAAGTGCGTTTTGTTTACTATTCTGTGAAGTCATCCTCATTCATAAGCAGTGGCGTAGTCTCCACTACCTGCCGATTATTTATTTATTTTCAATTTTAAAGTTAGACATTGTTTGTTTCTTTTTACTTTCCTTATCCTATATGTAGAAAGGAAAGTAATGGAATCACCCAACATTTTCGAAAGTCAGTTTTCATTGCCAAAACACGTTTTAGGGTCCTCAGAGACTAAATCCAAAGTTTCAGCCATTGGTACAATGGTACATGTGTGTGTCTGTAAACAAGTTATCTCAAGAACGGTAAGAGCTGGAGAATTGAAATTTGGTAGGTATGTAGATGTAGGCGTCATTTATGAAGAGGAAGCGATACGAAACTTTTCGATAAAATCGGTGCCACCAATCGCGGCCATTAGGCCGCCATCTGGCGGCGTTTGGCGGTTATGTCTAAACAATAAGAGATACGAAAAATTATAAGAACAATTTTTTCTTAAAATAAAAAAATAATAGGAGTCTACTCTGATCGTTTTTTTTTTTTTTTTTTTGATATCTTGAACTTTTTGTACCTCGGCCCCAATTTACCGGTAGTTTGAGGGGGACCCACTTTGACTAACTTTTTCATTTTTGAATTAACTAGATCTTTGTAAAATATGTAGGAAACGTAAATAGGTGGTATAGATCAATTTATTGTTGTGAATAAATACCTTTTTAACATTTCTTTTATACTCGAATAAATAATTGACCCCGAGTAAAACCTCAACTACTCTAAGTGTTTGGATGCACTGTGTAGTGTGTTTATATTTATGACGATGACTTGATCTGAACGTGGCGTTTATGTTCATCGTTATTATAAGAGTTCATAGGCAGAGAGATTACCAGCGTAATGTCTTCATTAGTCAGAGGAGAAGCATCTGTTCCATGGGGGTCACTTGACAAGTCAACTCCCAGCTATACAAAATTATACCTAAACCTCGAGTTGTATCATTTTTTGGCACCATGGAAATTTTAGCTCATATTTTTTGGTAAGTAGGTAGTAATAAATTACTCCAACTACTCACAATTTGAAGACCATGTTGTAGTACCCATCACTCTGACAGTTTACTAAATTAATAAGAAATCTTTAGTCTTTAAAATTTGAACTGATTGTAGACATTACCCTAGGCAGCAGCGATTCCACGCTGCATACATACCCAATAATAAATATTATAATACAGTTATTCATGGAAATTCTAGAGTCATTTAGTTGTATACAACAATTTATTGTTAAAAAAGTTGGAAATTCTTAAATCCCCTGGCAGTTGAAACTCTTTGTTTTGATGAAATCCGATCTGTACGGAGAATTAGATATTCTACACTTATAACAGTCATTACACAGTCAATGGGAAATATGAAGGTGCAGAAAGGGTGACTTGCATCCTCCTCAGTGAAACTCTATATCCTACAAAGCCCTAAAATAATACACACCCTTCCTATAGAAACCATGTTTCTGAGTGCTTAATTAACTTAAGATTATAAATTTAATAATTGGAATGGACATGTTCCTAACATTTACTTCCGAGAAATTTCTAATATTATAGAAATCGGAAGTATTGTGTTCGATTTTTTTTTCTTTCTTCTTTTTTGACTTCAAATGATTTTTGTTTCATCCTTATTTCCTGAGATCTTTAGCGTGTCTATTTCTGAGGCTTTACCGGCCGATTGCATGGTTCAGATTCAGATGATTTTATCTTTAAATTTCTTCTTCAGGTACCTACTTCATGGGACTTTTTTCACTTTATTGTGCTGAAAAATGTGTACAATTGTACATACATAGAATCATAATCAAGATCGAAAGTAGGTAAGTTTTCTAATCAGATGGAGTCGAGAAAGTCTTTACATATACCTACGTCCTACGTAGCTATGTACATAATATACATATGATATGCCATGTTTGTTAAATGATAGTGTCTCTCCCAACTCCTAATGGTCTGACTTCTGAGTAACTGTTGAATTCATGAACCAGAATCTTTATTTGATCAACTTTGGTGAAATAGAACTTAGAAGAGAGCTTGATATGTATCTTTTGGTTGTCTTGTATCACAATTCCAGTCTCACACAATCTGATACCCAGATTCAATCTCATGCAACTGGGATTAAATACATTTCTTGAGCTTGACTCTTTCTCAAGGAATTAAACTTTTTTTTGTTTGTAGAAAATATCCATACGAAAGAAAGAGGTATATCAATATCTCAGATTTTCAAAATCGAAATATTTTATTTCTAATCTGAAAGAGATTGTCTGTTCCGATCAAAGTGATTGTATTGTTTCCAATATAGTTGGTAAAAATATTATGGAAGAGTTTGAATCCATCAAAAAAAGAAAAGAAATATGCTTGCACCTTTCAGGACCTATCAGAGAACTGTGTGTAAGTTGCGCAACTATGAAATCATCTGGTTCTCTTGCATCCAATACTTTCGATAGGTAAGTATAAGTATCTCTATCCACCATTCCTTGTTTAAGTTCAATAAAGTCGTGATAAACTTTCAACTCTGTGATATTTACAACCAGCGAGCGATAGGAATATATTGGAACCAACTTTGAGCAAAAGTTAGTTTGAGTCGGGGTATCATCTTGAAATGTTACAGGTACCTCGTATTCTTCTTAACCCGTGCTAGTTTTATATTAGGAATCATTCTTGAAAGTAAAAGAAGAAAAGAAGGCCGAAAGTGAGGTGGAGAGGAAAGCTGAAGGAGGAAAACTGGAAGAGTGAAAAAGCATGTGATGGAAAATTATACTGAAGGAAACTTAGCGAGAATACAAGAAACCAATGGCGAACCTAAGTTTGGAAAAAAGTGTAGATAAATAAAAAGGGTCTTGTAAGCAACAAACACGTAAATTGGATTTTCATCCATCAATAATATTTTATTCCTTGAAGTAGAACAATAACACTAACAGGCATAAGAATAGTATGGTTATACTAATGAAAACTTTAAAGGTTGTTGTTTATTTACTAAATCTTGCATCATCATCAAGCTGTTAAAATATAAAGGTACCTGTAGCAATGAATTCGATTAGCAGTGTTTGATCTGGTATTTATTTAACTTAATTGGTTACAGATATCTGTAGATCACGACTTTGCTTAGTCTAAGGGCGGCCATTCACGATCAGTCCAAACTGTCAGTTTTGAGTATCAGTCCAAACTGACAGTTTGGACTGACAACTGAGATGCCCACTCACGTTCAGTTAAAACCATCAGTTCTCACAAATCTCACAGTGGATTCCGACCACGACATAGCTGTTCTCGGATTATTTTTCGTAATGATCAAGAAAAATAAAAAAAATAAAGCCTAAAAGTCGGTTTGCTAATATCGTCCGCGGAAGCTCCAGACTTGATAGAATGTTCACATTTCTTTCTTTCCTTATTATGTTCTGACCTCAGGCTGTTGATTTTAGCAAGGGCAGACTTTACGGTGGCATCACTTTCAATTTCAGTTAGTTTCTTTGCCAATTTTGTAAGGGCAGCATTTTTTAAATTACGGTCTTTATATATTCCTTGGAATTAACATTCCAGAGACAGGGCTCTGATCTTAAAATTGCATTGAAATCGACTATTGTTTGAGTTGCCTTTTTGCGCGACATTTTTAAAAATTCAAAATCGGCAATCTGAACTCTGAAGAGAAATTGGTTAACTGAGGACTGAAAGCGCCATTCACATAATTTTTTTAACTGTCAGTCCAAGCACCTTCAGTCCAAAATATAAATTTTATATAATCCTACAGTCCAACTCATTAGTCGAATTGGATGTCAGTCCACTGCCATTCACGTCAGTCGAAAGTATCAGTTTGGACTGATCAGTCCAAACTGTCAGTTTGGACTGATCGTGAATGGCCGGCCTAATGTATTTCGTCAGTTTGGTTTGGTGTTGAATACTGGTAGTTATACTTTGTGATTCCTGGCTTTGGCTTCACAATAAGCTGATATTATCTCTCACATCTTTGTTACTAACTGTTGGTTTAATGGCACTCTTCGTTTCACTGTTTGTGCCAGTGTTGGTTCTAGTTTTGGTTTTCCATTTTGTTATTATTTAGGTACCGACATACCTACCATATTTTTTTGAGTCTTCTACAGAGTTGTGCATGATAACACTTAGTTGAGCGTATCAAAACTTTTTTAAGCTTTAGATCTTTATGTCCAAAAAATATTTTATGCTCAATTAAAAAAAAATTAACTCAGAATTGTGCAAAAAATTAAACCACTAATAAAACAGCTATATCTTGCATTTTCTCTGTACACTACTGACAGCACTAAAAGATTACAGCAAAAAAAAAAAAAAACGTAATAATAATGTAACGCTGCACGCTGGCGAAAGACCCATCGGCTCTATAAAAAACTCCATGTAAGCTGAATTCAAAATCACTATAAACAGAACAGGTAATTAACTAATTATGAAAGAAAGCTAGTGGGTGTTGTTGAGAACTTTAGAATTCTGTCAACTTTCTCTTTCGCGGACACAAGTCTCGTGACAAAAGCAAACAATTAGACTTTGTTGAAAATAATGTGTCTGATAGGATCTAAATTTAAGTTCCGTAGTAAGATTATCTACAACATATTATTATGTTTAGGGTACGCAAGAGAAACTAGAGATTTCTTAGTTTGCTTATCTCTACTACACAAACATATTATGTATAGTAGAAAAGTTGCTAAAAAAGAACATGAAATCTACAGACTAAATCATTAAATAACTATCCCGACTCATAAAACTATATTTCTAAAAAAGATGTGTTTCACAGGCTTTTTTATTTCGTAGCCATGAAACAGCAGCTACTCAGACGCTTATTGTGGTCTATGTTGTAGCTTACCCATCCATTGAATACCTCCACTCTGATGGGCTGGAAGTGACACGATATTTTTATTGCCTTGTTTGGTCCCTTGGACAACTTATCCTTCACGCAGAGTCCAGACTGGCTAGGGTCGGATATGGCCAAGACTGCCCAGGAGCATAGAGATTCGACTCCGACTCCGATTCAAATTCTTCAATTTTGTAGGTTCATGCATGACTACAGAAATTTTGTTACCAAAATATTAATCTTTTTGATTATTAATAGACATTTACCTACTTTTAGTCTCATGTTAATTAATGTTCAATTATTATTTAGACAGTGAAATAATACGACTACACTTTAGTTTAGTGCATTATGATTCTTGTGTTGCTTCCTAGCCTGATGTGTTGAAACCTTAAATAATAGGAAAACTTACAAGTGGAAGACAAAGATAACACATCATGTGCTTATACCTTGCTATGTTGTGTGAGAAATAGACGCGTCATCTTGTTTATGACAAAGACAGAAATCTTCAAAGCCTGGTGACTTACATTCTTTACATATTGTGATTACATAATGTTAAATAAGTCGTAATACTAAGAGACTTTTTAAGAAGACCACAACCATGTAAGAATTACAATGTGTAATTTATCTATGTATTTTCGGCAATAATGCTAATACGGTTACATATTTTATAATTAAGTATTTATTATCATAAATTAAACGTTGTCTTAATCTTACTCCAGCTCAAACCTGCCTTACTAAAATTTGACATCGTTGGGAACCAAACCAAGAACAAAAAAAAATGTTCAAGAAAAGCACTAAGTAACCTACTGCCGCTTCCAAGTTCATTTATGGGTATGACTCTGCAAATGCTACTTTTTTTTAAAAAAGATTATTAAGTTTGTAATGACATTGGAACTTCACGAGATTGGAACCAAGAGACAGACACGATGCAATTATTGGAATTAGCTGAATGTCCAATTATTGACAGAAGCCAAATTGAGGATTCGAGGTATTAGCCCGTATTACTACCGGCCAATTGCAAATTGGCAGTATAAACCAATACCAACATACCTACGAATCATAATACTATGGGAGATAAGTCGCAGACGGCAGGTACTAGTGACCTAAGTTCATTAAAGTAGGTAAGTAGTAAGTACTGTGAGTGGTTAGTACCTAGATCTACTTTATTATTATATTTCGTTTACCTTATTTCAGCTATCGAAATTCAGAAATTGGATTGACCTCCTTTCATCTTGTTATTGGAACCTGGTCAGGCAGGGTCACATCCATAATGGATTTTCGGATTAACCTTGAGTTAACTGTTTCTCATTGTTTTTGATTTTTAGTCATTTTGTAATAAATGAAATGGGTACCAAACTCTAAGGGTACCGAAGCTTAAGTTTTGAAACGCCAATTAAAAAAAAAAAACAAGTGTAAAATTTCAATACTATCATCACTAATATGAACTACCTATGTCTGATGTGCTTCTGGACAGTCATGCAATCGAGGACAGTTAAGTTGATAATGTAAGTTTTTTGCCAGCGTCGATGGCATAGAATTGAAGAACCACTAACCAAACCACCAATAAAAATTCTAATTATTCAAACAGCCTATATATTTTATATCTGTTCAAGTACTTTTATATGAAATAAAAATTATTAGGTATTGTTGTTAATGCTGTACATACAATAGCAGAAAGTGTGGCGGTGCTACTGTCTCTACACAACACGTAGCTTGTAGGACCGTTTCTGTCTTTATCCACTAATTATTTAGTTATATTAGTAAGGCAGATACTGTTTGTAGAACCATTACTGTTTGATTACTCATAAACAACAGCCTATTGATATGCGGTCTCACTTCTTAATATTGAAAATATTATCTAAGTAGGTACGACTATACCTACGTGCTTAATTAATATCACAACTGACTATTATGTGTCACTATGAACTAAAATTGAAAGTTAATAAATTGAACTGCTTCTGGTTTCTTTTGCGGTTGTAAAAGTTCCTGGAGATAATTCTTATATGGACAGATATATCTTGTTTAATGTTTATCTTGTCTATAAGATTTACAAATATAACAAAAAGATATTAAACTGCCGGCTGCCGGCATTGTATTAAACATTCCCTTTTTCCTAGCAGCTGCTGTTAGATATAAAATAATTGTGGTGTTATAAGTATTAACATAATATGAGATATTATATAACAAAGGCTTAATCGAACTGTATATAAAAGCACCTTAATGCTAGTCATTATATATTTTCCAAGCTTCTTTTGCCTAACCAAGTGGATTTTCCAAGAGAACATTGCGACGTTGACCATGACTAGTTAAACTGAAATAAAAATTAATAACTCGCTGTCCAACCTTCTTAGGAGAAAACCAGGCTGTCAATATAGTGGCAATCGGTCATTCAATCGAAAGTTTGTTCTTACTGAACTTTCATGTCATATATCACAAAGCTAATGAATTGTAATGGCTACTGGTAGAGCATAAGTTACACTACATTCGACAGAGTAGAGTCAACTAATTGGTCTCTCGTTAAATAGAGTAATTGCTGTTTGTAATGGTTTAAAATGAAGGTAGTTTGTATAAAGAAACTATACTTTGTTCTTAGCATGACACACCATTAATCATTTCTCTTGTCAGAATCAAATATCCCACTCAAGGTCAGAAGAGTCATTGTGATAATAATCAGCTAAAAATGTAACACCTTGTCACCAATAAAATTGACACATTTCTTGGTTTGCAAATTGTTTTTAGAAATAACTGAAGTGACAGCTTTCAATATTGTCACAAATTTAAAATTTTCAGCTCTATTGTAGTTAAGTAGGTACTTCGGATGTTCGGGATCCAGTCTTTTCATTTCGGCAGTGACCAGTAGTGCAATAATTATACGAAAATTAAGAGACTTACTGGAAACACCTCACTTGTTGAAAGAAATTTATGTAACTATAAAATGAGCAAAATGCCTGGTCGCTGTTTTCAACTGCAAACGCTAAATTAAAAAAAATATATATATTACTATTATTTTGGTGCAGGTAACCAGGTATCTATCACAAAATCCTGCCTTATTACACAATGCACATCTAGAAAGCTGTGAGGCTGTCACCATTGCAGAATATGTAATATAGTTATCAGCGAAAGAGTATAAAGATTGGGAAAAGTTCAATGATTCTTTGCCACTTATGTAAATTGTACATAATATATATTATGCACTTATACGTATAAAAAAAAAAACAGCGAGCAATTTTGGGAATTTCCTTTTTGTTTTACAACAATGTTGTAAGTATATTTAGTATAAGTCACAACACAAAGTCTGAGAAGTTTTTCACTGCGGCCATTCATTATAACGAACAAACATGTGTGAACCCTGTTTGTTCTCAATGATTTGAAAGTAAAGTTAAAAACTTATTTCTGATAGGTATAAGAAATCGACCCAGATCATAAATTATATCCAACTCCCCATCACAATGTGATTCACTAAAGTTTTTTCAGTCCCCTCTAGGCTTAGTTATCTCTGACCCAAAGTGACCTACCAGGAGTTCAATTGACTGGCTTCAGGGGTTGCTTGGTCTGTTGACAGTAAAGTCAAAATAAAAAGAGTTTGATAAAAGTAAGTATAAACAATTAAAAAATATTCTACTTCGGTCAAGATTGATGATTAATAATTTCATTCCGATTATTTTTTTAATTATAATTATCATCAATAATACTAAAATATTTTTTCACTTTCGCAATATCGGCCCTTGTCGCACCTACAGTTAAGAAAGGCAACCGATCATTAATTTCTCCTATCTGAAATCCTTGCCTTCAATTATTTATTGGCCTAGGGTTTGTGTTCACTACTTGAGGTCTGCGATTCTGTGGCAAAGCATAAGCGTGATTGCTATTAAAAGAATAACAATTACGAATGAATGAAACATAATTACTGTTATCGCTGGAGCTGATTTATTGCTGATGGATTTCACAATCTTGGCTTTCATTGTACCTAAAACTATGGATGGATTGTTGTGGGTATAATAAATTAATGCTATAGACACCTATTGGGCTGGGGTGCTTCAAACTGACAGTGGACCAGCAGTATTACTGACGTGAATACAAATAGGGAGTATACCAGCAAACCCCGATTCTGAGTCCTTCTATTAAGTATAAAACCAGCAACTCTTCAATGACGGAGCTCTAGTTGAACTAGAGGTGAACTTGTCCATTGTTTGTATAAATGAATACATGAAAATGAATTACGTATTACCTACTTCTGTGTCTGGAACTAGAGGTTACTACTTTACAACCGTCCGCTTCCCAGTGATGTAACTTCACATGCTCAGAAATTATAAGTAACAACTCCACCATTCAGAAATACTACTCGGCAAAAACAAACAATCGAGAAGGTGTAAACATCACGACCTGCAGATGTAGATACGCTGCTAGAAGACATACCTACATAATACCTATTATAGTCATATTCCGCGCCGATAATTATTATAGCACTCGGAATGAAATGGTGCACTAGAATCACAGCTAGATTTACACATATAGTCCATATAGATTTATATCATTTTAGCCCTTTCCTTAATCATGGATGTGCTATTGTGTTCATATACAGCTCTCTATGCATGTAAACAGCAAGAAGTTGAGATAACACAGGAACACGCTTTGTTCATAAATATTATTATGTATACATATTAGATGAAAGGGGGTGGGCATTTTAGGCAATGTTGGCAAATCTATAATAAAACATTCTGGAAATTCGATGCACCTGAAGAAAAAGCAAATTTGGCAACAGCTATGTGTTAACATACTTTTTCGGACAGGTCCATAATAAAATAGGTAAGTAAGTACCTACTGGGTTTTAATTAATGTGTAAGTCCATTCTACATCATACAGTAATAAAATTGTAATGAAGGATTAGTATTATATCATTCGAATGATACGTCATATAAGTAGGTATAATAATTTTTAATAATAAAAACTATATTAGTGGTTTTATCAATATATTTCGTAAAACTTCTCATCTGATATTAATTTTATCAATTTGTTCATGTTGAAGAATTTCAAAATAGGTGTCAAAAAGTGAGTTAAAGTTATGCATTTGAAAGAATTATTTTGTATTCGTACCATTCATTATAACGGAATAATGAATATTGTGTCTCCGGCACATCCACCAAATATGAAGCTAGGATAATACTATTATTGTAGCTATGATAATATGGCAGATACTTACCTGCTATGCACTGCTTGGGCTTATAATGATGTAGGTACCTACATAATATTAAGCCATACTGAGTACCTACTTACCTAATCTACATACACTTCAAACTTAGCGCTGCATAATATATAAATGGATACCACACATAACAAATATTAAATGAATAATAACAATATAGTTTTAGACTCATTGGAATCAGATTTTAAGTTCGTGAGAACTAAGTACAAGGAGCTTTGAAGGTGGATTCCTAAATCTTATTGACATTGATTCTATTATCAGAATACTTTACTCTACAGTAGTCAGCGTGGCTGAGTGGTTAGGGCTCACGGCAGGTGACCTTGGTTCCTTCCAAAGCTGGATAAAAAAATCTAATTTTTCGGAACCCACTCACATCTCGTGTTGAAATTGAATGTTTACTTGTTTGAGTATCTCAGACAGAATGGGCAAAAATTGATTTTCTGGTATGACGTATAGTACGATAAAAAAAAACAATACACTTACCTGCTCCTCAAGATAAGACACTACTAGCTGATCCCTTCAGGATTTTGGAAAGGATCTGTAACAAAAGGGAAAAAGTTGTGCATAAATAAATTTGAACATTGGAAAGAGCCTTGGAATATCCAAAACTTGAGTATCTAAAGCCCAAAACTCAATTAAAGCTAGATACTCAATTAAACAATGCCAAGAAAAATAAAACAAATGTGCTATACTTACGCTAAGTACCTAGTTGAAATTCGTAAATTTTCAACTAAGTATGCATCAAAAATTCAATTTTTACCGTTTGAGTAGAAGCTTAAGTCTACCAGATTTTTCTGAGTTTAATTTTTCTTAGAATTTATGCAGGATGATAATAATAAAAGACAATTGTTTATTTATACCGCAGAAGTAGGACTAAAATCTTTATCAAATAATGTTTCACTTGTATCTATTTGATTGGTGAAAATTTCTACAAAATACTTATGCATAAAATATTTTTCTATCCCATAATGCTTTGGCATTGCTTATCGTTTGATAAGTACATATAGGAAAATAGGTAACTACCTACAAAGATTAGAAGACCTTATCTAGGACATTGAAAACAATGGAGAGAAAACACAGCCCATCATTCGGTAGACAATATAACCGGACAATCATAGTGTTTCTTGCTTGATCTCACCACAAGTACAAGTAGGTGGATTATCAATAGGTCGGATGAAGAATACCTTGTTAAGCACACAACTACCTAGCTGTACTTATTTGCTGATGGATAAAATGATATAAGTAGATATTATTAGAGTGTTTTCTATAGTACCTATCATTTATCCACATTGATATCCAATACTACATGAATGTGCTGAATGTCTATTATGTCCTATCCATCAGTCATTTTCTTTCTTTTTCACATTTTAATATGGAAATAGATCTGTTGAGTATCCTTGTGGATGCTAAGTAGAAAATGGAATTGAACACAGGTATAATATATTACTATCTGAA
Source organism: Bactericera cockerelli (assembly GCA_024516035.1). Classification (NCBI taxonomy): domain Eukaryota; kingdom Metazoa; phylum Arthropoda; class Insecta; order Hemiptera; family Triozidae; genus Bactericera; species Bactericera cockerelli. The sequence goes on along the minus strand of CM044957.1, from coordinate 27,976,878 downwards.
ACGCCTTAGAAATGATTGTCAAATAATCCACTAATCCACATAACTGTGAATCTAAAGAATGAGATCTGATAATAATAGAGATACTTGTGAGTCCGCTTTTCTCGTGATTATGAGCAGCCCTATGAATTTTAATGAATTTTTTCTTACGGTTTTGCCAACTTTTGGACACACCATTGTTATTTCATATCACAATTACTGGTTGAAAAATCAATCAAAATCATCTTAATATTTATTATATGTACACTGACTTAAAATACTTTAGTTCAATGGTATGCATTCAGCACTCGCCATACTTACTGAGGAGTTTACCACCCAGAATTTATCTCTCCATAGAGAAGTGTTTAAAATTTGAGACAGTAAAAGTATTATCTTATACCTACTTACCTACTTATTTTGGAATTATATTAAAGTATCTTATCTTGGTAATGTTTTACTGAAGATGATACTTCAATATTCAGTGAAGTTATTCAAAAAATATGTTGCATGAAATTCAAACGTAATAATTCTATTCTATTGGATCATCATTATTTCGTGATCTACAACCTATGATATAATTATGATCTAACAATTTTTTTTATAGTTTAGAAGCTCGGTTTATACTCACAAAGTTCATAGAAATATCTAGCTAGTCTATTAGGTACCCATAGCTATTTCTATTAAAATTACAATATTGCGTATTAACAACACTATTTAACACATTGTAACATTTAAGTTTATTTTTTCATGCTGACCAATTTTATTAAATTTCCATAAAAACATAATTTTTAAGATCTAAATAATAATATTCTTTAATAATTGTTGTTTATCCACAACCAGACTAAATAGAAATTATCTAATGTAAGGTTTCGAGATGACCTTTGGTGTTCTAGTTTTCTGTGAAGGTTAAGACATATAGTCTGAAGTGTATTTTTTTGCTATGACATTCCTGAATAATTCACTGTATTATTTAACCATAAATAAATAGTAGTTGTCTAGCATTTTTTGAAACATGAATATTGATACTATTGACATTTTTTTTTTTTTTTTATGACATCCATGAGGTTAGTGTTTATATTTTTCTGTATCTCTATGTCAGTAACAGTGGTATCAGCAAAAGTAAAATTCTGCTCAAACCGATATTCGAACCCAAGACTTCTCGTCCCTAGTTTGGACAGTTGGACACACGAGAGGCGGGATCCTATCAGCTGAGGATGAAAGGTGACCGTGACATTTGCAGTGCCATTTCATTTGCACTCAAGAAGTCAACTTCGTGATCGCGGAGACCTGGTTATTGTGATGGACCAATCCTCGTGGAGCATCTCTCTTGGTTCAGGGGGGTAACAAGTGAGGAGAATATTGTAATCAGGATAGATAGACAAAAGTAGACATAGATCGTAACAAAATTAGACATAGATGGAGCATCTCTCTTTGTTCAGGGGGGTAACAAGTTAGGAGAATATTGTAATCAGGATAGGTAGACAAAATTAGACATAGATCCTAACTTTAGCTACATAATCTGTATACAAGGGCTTGTTTTTTTTTAATATCCCAAAAATTGAACGCTTTTTAGAATTTTCTAGACTACAATTAATACCTGAATTTGTCCTGATACCTAAATACGCAATTTTAGATAGGTATACCCATGTAGAGAAATCGAATCTACTGCCTCAGGGAATCTTGAAAATAAATTCAATTGCAACTCTAATGACGAAATCTGCTTGGTATTACTCAAGTAAATCAAAATCTCATAAACAAACATTAGATGGAGATTAGTTATATTTGCAGCTACCTCTGTATACTTTGAGTTGGCCATAAATATTCATATATACAGTGTTGTAATGTACCCGGGTACTTGTACCCGGGTACTGTACCCGGGTACAGTTTTGAGTACCCGATACCCGTACCGGGTACAGATTGTTAATTGGTACCCAATACCCGTACCGGGTACTATTTTTCTGTACCCGGTACCCGAAAATCGGGTACTTTACGGGTACTTTTTGTTCTTAAGTAGCAAGAATTTGTTCTAAAAAATTGAAACCTTGTTTTTCATTTTGCAACGTTTTTCAAAAAAAAAGTTTCACTTTTTTAAAACAAATGACATCATATCCACTACTTCACTACAGAATGACACAATCACATAAGTTAGAAATAGAAAGGTTCTCAGTTCAGTTTTTGCTAGACTTCTTCTTTTAGTTTTTGTCCGATCAATATTTTTTTTTTTTTTTGCTGCAATAATAATAATTTTGCTTCAGTAATAAAAAAAATACCAACCTAAATATTTAATAAGGTTTCCTTTAATGAAAGGCATCTATTTATTTATTTAGAAACTCTTTATTAGTAGAACATATATACAGACAAATAATGGTAAAAACTAGGTGAATATAAAAGAACACTGCCAATTATGGACACAATACTTCCTCGTGATTACATTGTAAAAACGTGCCAATTTTGAGATTTTATAGAAAATTACTTGTATCTCCAAAACGACTCAACCGATTTTCTTCAAATTTGTTTTATATGGTAGAATATCGTTTTTTCTACATTCTAAATTCCACAAAAAATTCTGTATTGGCAAGTCGTGGTCCTTATTTTTTTACTTTTTGTTCCAAAATTTTGGATTTTCTTAAATATCAGAGTCAAATTATAATTAATTTAAAAATAAATATAAATAACTCAAGAAAAACAGTAATATGCATATTCTTACAAAATTTCATCAAAATCGGGTGTACCGTTCCCGAGATATAAGCGTTTAAGTAAAAAGTTAGTGGTCAGGCGCATGGTCTCTTTCACCCAGAACCGTTGGTATCAATTAGATGAATTTAAAATGGGACCATCTACAGAATGTCTCCTAGATGTGTGCAAAATTTCAACAAAATTGGTCGAGTAGTTTCCGAGATTTGCGCGTTACAAGGAATCGTTTTAACAGACCGACAGACCGACACAAAACCAAATTTACTTAGTAGGTTATGAAACGTCCAGAAATATGAAAAAAATTGAAATCGGAGCAAAAAAATATTTTTTTTTACAAAAACGAACACAATACTTCCGATTTCTAATATTAGAAATTTCTTGGAAGTAATTGACATTATTAATATAATAATAATATATAATGCTTTTACTTTGTGTTATTATGTCACAATTTTAGTGGGTAGCGCAGAATCATAGGACTTTACCACTTTAATTTACAATATCTTGCATTATTTTTTTGCCTATGGTTCTGCCACTGGTCGCTGTTTCACATCAAAGCAGCTACTCATTTTTCCTCACGAGGTATGAGTGGACCCCGAACATCCAAGTACAGAGCAGAAAAAATCCTCCTCTGCTGGGAATCGAACCCAGGTCACCGTGTGTGCAATGCCTAGCGCGCTAACTCACTCTGCCACGGTGACTACTGACAATATTAATATTATAAACAAGAGAGGAAAAAAAAAAACAAAATATATTATACATATGTCCTAACTAAAGGGCGGGGTTATTGCCTATGGCAATCTCTTCCACCCAACCTTTACTGACAAATGGTGTAGATACCTACTTCAAATCGCTTTTAGCTGTTGGGCTTACCAAACTTACCGAGGCTTACCAAACCGAACAAAGAGAAATTTTATAAGTAGGTATGTACCCGAAAAGTACCCGTAAAATACCCGGTACATTTTTTCATTACCCGGTACCCGTACCGGGTACTGTTTTTAAAAAGTACCTCCTACCCGTACCGGGTACAAATTGCCCCTGAATACCCGTACCCGTACCGGGTACCAAAAAAAATGTACCCGTTACAACACTGCATATATACTTAACAAATTAGCAGGGTTGTAGGTGCTCACTTAAGTGCCTAATCAGGAGCAATCTCATTAATGTAAACGCCATTAGGTCATTAGTCAGGTATTTCACGTTTATGTCTCTACCGCTTTACGTACATTATGATAGGTACATTATATACATGTAGGTATACCTTGTGAATGTATGGATAACTATGGCTATTAGCCTATTTCCAACGTTGAGTTATGAGAGGGCGGGCTTTTAACCTCTCATTTGGTGAATATTTTTTACCATCTGAAATAATGTGTGTGCTAAGGGGCATAATAAGCCACTCAATCATAACTAGCCAGAGAATATGTAATATTTGTAATATGTTTAAGCGGGTGATTCTGCACATCCACTAATGTTATTTTTGCGCAAATCTCGTAAGTAGGTACATATTTATATAATGTAATACGCATGAACTCGTACAAAATAAATACTGTAATATTACACGTATGTGTATTAGATCTGTGTAAACTGTTAGCGTATGGATCTCACTGTCTCGAGATGACTGTCTAAATCTCCACATAAAGCACTATTATACTATACTACAGGTATATCAATGTATAGCGTATAGGTACGTATAGTGTTTTGTCGCATACGGATCTAAATTGTAACGGATGCGAATCGATGAATTAAACAACATAATACTTAATTATTACATGGTGCTATGTGCTATAAATGGTTTTGCACAAATCCAATAAAGAGTATAAGTCCATAACTAAAATAGAAGACGAGGAAACAAAAAATGGAAACTTATCCATTATCCAATCCAATAGAGAGTAACTAGGATCCTATCTATCTATATCTGCTCTACATTAATTGAGCTAGGTTGAATCAGCCTGAGTCGCTTGATAAAAGATTCATCCCAGAAAACACTTGCCCGATTCTAATAAGCTATTATATTTTCACACCTAGTTAGGCAAGAAAAACGGTGTCTAATATTATCTGATGTGTTGTAAAAAATCGCAGGATTCCCATGTCTTATTTCTGATTCTAGTTTCTTTCCGTTCTTCAATTAAATTTAATGTGTCTGATAGTCCATTTTTCATCCTTCTGGTCGAAAAATGGATTATATGGGTGGCTTCTAAGTATATAATCCTTGTTCATAGGTATATGTCGCTTTCTCTCGCTAAGTATAATTATGTATGTATGGAAACCCCTGGAATATTAGCATCAGGAGAAGGCACTGAAGGCTGATGACATAATTTGGACATAAAATATGGGTCAGAGCATTACTGAAGACAGCATTGTGCTATGTGGTGTCCATATCAGAAGCATTGGCTTAAGGCATGAAAGAAAACTAGATTTCTACCTTTGTAGGTATATAATATATATTATGTTTGAAAATTAAGTATCTTATGGTATCGAACTAAATTTAGTAATAATGGCATTGTTCTCGGTCGGGTATGAAAGAAGATTATCTAAATCTTATTATTTACCAACTCGAATTTCTATTTAAAAAAAAAAACTATTATTAAATTATACACAAATATTCAAAGAGATCTTATAGTTCATGATGATACTTTTCAATTCAGTTTTATACTACACAGCTAGCTGTAGCTGGTAAATTTGAACTCTGGTAATGCCTCTATAGTCTTTAGCTATACAATGAGAGCAAATGCTTACTAGATACTATCTGCCCAAGCCTAGCACAGGTAGCACTGAAGTAAAACTATTCCCATGCTCTGAATCGAGATCGTAATCTAAAATGGTATTTTATTACTATTAGTATGTGTATTGTATTTCAATAGGCATTCGCGAGGCAATATTAATAACAAATGTTTGTTTCTATTAATGTGCGCTTAGCAGTTTGCAAACACTTGTCCTTAGTTTTAGTATAATACTTAGGTATAATTATAAACGGTATTATAAAATGGAGCTCAACCATTTATGAATACCTATCATCATAAATCATACCTACTCATATTCTCCATCTCCTCCGAAACTATTTTTCCGATCTCATTTGGCATGCAGTTACTCATGGTAGTATATAAAAATAAATGCCGTTTCCTTAAAGATGAGCTTTAAATGGCCAAGTTTCTAACTGAAACACTAAATCGTTTGTCATATTTTGATTTCTACAGGACCGATTTAGGCGGAATTGTTAGTGATGAGAGTTTATAAAAAGTCTCTAGCAATTCAAAGTGTTTGATAAAAAGTTGAGCTTTTTCAACAACAACGAAAATCATAGCATCCAAGTAGAATAAAAAAAAAGTCTAAATAATTTAAACAAAGAAATGAGTTTACTAAGAGCCTCCACCACTAATATTTCCCTGGTAACGCCACTACTGGCTGGTGGCTTAGCATTCAAAGTACAGGGCAAAAAAATTCTACCCATCCATGGTCCGTACCCGGGTCCCCTGCTTGCAAGGCGAGTGCTCTACCCACTCGGCCAGGGTGACTACTATGGAAACCATTAGCACTCTCTATTTGTTTATTAAGTATGCAGATCAAATTAGACGTGCATCTAGCACATCGCACTATAAACTCATTGATGGCCGATGTGAAATACTAACACTGCCTCTGTCAATCACTTGGAAACCAATATTGTTCCTCATGTCTCTGACAATGGAATTGAGAACTAATAAACATAGATGGAACTTCTCATCATTATGCATCAAGCGGTCTATTTACTCAAGTACCTACTTGCTAGACTCGGCACTTCAATTACACCAAATTGTAAAGAAGACAGAATTCATAAAGAGACCATTACTATTACTCGTACTTTCGATCATTTCTCAAGGTAGGTAGGTAGGTAGGTACTGTAGAAAAAGTACCTATCTGGTAAAAAACAAACATAAATGTTTAAAGTCTTGAGGAACTTAGATTTTGAGCCTGGTCTGCTGTCTGTGGATTTGTTTTATTTATTTTGTTGTGGGAGAGGGGAGGGGGGGGGGCTTTAACGTCGCTTTCAACTCCGAGTACATGGTCATAGCAAACAACCCATCTCCTCAATTTACCCTCACTCATCCTAGGCAGAAACCGAAAAAGCCAGCAGAACGTGGATTACTTTGATAACCATGGATGGGTTCGAAAACAGAACGGTCACCAATCCATGTACTCACCACATTGGACTTTGCATAACATTAGTGATCGTATGAGAACTGGTATATGTAAGTTATTTTTTACGATTCAATTTTATTTGTGACGTCACGATGCATGATGGTGAGCTATGGGATGTTAGTGTTAGCGAGTAACCTCATCTAGGTCAGCTGATGTTGTTGGCAGAGTTTTCAATCTAACGCCCGCCCGTGCTAAATTAATTACGTTCCAAATTAAGGACTTGGACTAGGACAGGGGTGGTCTAGGGCTAGGGAGTTGCTCAGGTCTATTACATATTACATATTAAACTTCCACCTACTTGAAATTTATAATCATACAAAAACAAACTAAGGCAGAATATGGGTATAAGATCAATAAATTTTTAAACTCATAAGGATGGGTTTTTGTAGTCAAGGACCAATTGAAAAATATGTGGTGACACACTCCAGGAGTGTCGTGATCTGTAGGTCGGTGGTTCGATTCCCAGCATTGGAAACTTCATTAACACAGGTTTGATAGAATAGACATCCCATTATTTGTGATGAGCACAGATATGACTTCCTGAAACCTCACTTGAAAAATAGACAGAATATAAAGTACAAGATTACTAAACTTTATAACTCATCTAGGGGCTGGTGTAGGCAAGGAGCAATTGAAAAAATTAGGCGGAGACACCTTCAGAAGACTCGTGACATGCAGGATGGTGGTTCGATTCCCAGCGGTGGGGATTTTAGTAAAGCTAGTTCGATAAATAGTTACATCCCTTTTCTCTAGATCAGCAAAGAGATGATTTTGTGGAACCTCATTTCCTGAGTTCGAGCCTGAGGTCAGGATTGTGTAGTGCAAGGACCATCATGCCGACACAATACACAGCTTCCTTGCTCCTTCCGTTATCAGAAGGTATATCTACCAGTAGTGGTTTTCAAACTATTTTCTACTGAAAACAGGAAGAAATATTTTAAGGACACCTAAAAAAACTCATCTTCGGGGTGTTATATTTCCACCCTCAAAAACCTAACTTTCTTTATGATTATATTATCTTTCTTTGGAACAAGAAATGTCAGTCCAAAAGTCAGTAGCACAAATCGTTGGTGCCCTTAATAGGGTTGGAAGGGAATCCAGCCGTAAATTTTGAGGTATAGCAGCTGTCAATTTTTCCCGGTAGGATAAAAAACAATAACCAGCTAAAACAAAATACGAGACAATTTCAATAACCAGCTTTCTAGGACCTCCACAGTTCAGAAACTGTTGGTTCCAAATGGTCCCAGGCAAGAAATTTCAAGAAAAAAAAAAAAAAAAATGCTAAAACGGTCCCCCACCCTCAAGTCTACAGGAGTATAATTAAAGCAGCGAACCAACTAAACTTTGAACATTTCAAATACACTGCTTCTGACACAGTAAATATTGCAATGGAAATGGTGTATAATTTCTACCACCTTGCACCACATAATTATTACAAAGTCCCAACACATGGATAGTTGAACCGGATTATACATATCTATTACAATTTATTATTGTACCATACATCAATCAATATCAATAGAAAATTTGAACTATTCGACTTAACTATCAACCCTAGAACAATAACCTAGCAACCAAAGTTAGGACATGCGCCATGAACCCTAGATTCAGAACCTCCGTAGATATCAGATTAACCTACTACGCTCTGTAGTGGATGTGCAAGCACTGATGGCATAGCAGGCAAATTAGTGATGGTTTGGGCAAGTGATGGAGCGAGAGAGAGCCGTCAGTTCGTCAGCCGGACCATTAATTAGGATTTGGTTTTACGGACGGTTCTCTACAGTCAATTCTCAAGACTAAAACTTAAGGGGTTTTGCTTGCTCATTAGCTGAAACTTTTAGTCTTCTTTTTCTTGTATAATTCTCTATAGATGGAATAAAATTGATAGAGAGAAACCTACAGATCCTTGTGTAGTTGTGTATCTATAGGTAACCACCAGGCGAAGTTAATGTTTAAAGCATTTTCAATCACCTGACCTTGGAATGTAATCATTTTTTCACACTGCTTCACACCAAACGAGAGAAAATCCACGCATTGGTTAGAATTCAATATTATTAAATTTAAGGATTCACGCTCTAACTTATTTATTAGCTCAGCGCTTTGGCCTCTCAACTACCTAGGGCCAGCCCTAATAACATGCTGGATTGATTTAAAAATACTAATGTCCGTAATACTTGGAGTTTCAGTTCCATAGTTTATTTTTTTTTTTACAAAAAATGTACAATTTTAGTCTTGCTAAGGGCCAAATAATAAAACCGGACTACAAGAGAGCGCTCTGATGAGTTGAAACTCCGACTTAAAGAAGGGTCTTATCTTAAATTTATTCCTGTTTTATAATTTGGCCCTAAGTCTGATTGGTTAAAGTAAGTACCTACATATAATTCGTACAGAATCATTGTGTTGTACCTGTATAGAGAGTGATGCCTGTATGGTGCATCACACAACACAGGCCAGCTTGACCAGGATATCAGACATTATTGTTTCAAGCTTAATTTAAACCAGTGGTGTAAGGCAGAAAAAAGCATATTATTATTTATTTTTAGGCTAAGGTTGAAATAATAAATAAGTAGACGATTCCAATTACCAATTTATTACTTAAGTATTGAATTTTAGTATTGTTTAATTTAAATTTAAATAAGAATTGAGCTTATGAATCCGATTCAGCCTATTAATAAATTTTGTATTCTTATTATGAGTGCTTTACTTAATATTATTTTTTTGAAAAAATTGAGTTAAGCCAACATCGATGGCACGTTGAATACACAAGTTCTCGTTCAGTCACTAAAGTTAAGCAACGTCCAGCGAGGTTAGGACTTGGATGGTTGACCATTAAAATTTGAACCCTGATGATGCTGCTTGTTCCCGGCCCCACTAAGCCTGGGTAAAGCTAATTTGAGTAGCTGGTTTGTGACTTTCCGCGGAATGGAGGATAAAACCCCTGTCGTGATATGACCATGCGGTTGAAAGTGAAGTTAAAACAAAAAAAAACTTTCGTTTTGTCAATCACAAAAAATCTAATTGCACATTTCCCCTAATTGAAGTCCGCTTTATTTAACTCCATATCAACTGAATCCTCATATCCGCGTCTGATTTTCGCAATCAACAGAAAGCGGAAATCCTTCTCAGGAATTCAAGCACACAGAACAATATGGATTCTGATCTTGGATTCGGACTGAAATTCAGCTTGCATCATTATTAACACAGCCACAGCGCTATTCTGTATTAAGCTATCTTGAGTTCTGATTATAGTAATTCATTAAATTGGAAATTTTATTTATGCACATATTTTTTAACGGACATTGGACGCATTATAGTCAGAGTGGCATTATTAATTTTATTACTATTTTTTGTAGGAATTTTTCAATATTAAGTGGGGTATTAACTTATTAAAATAATATGCAAGTCGAACTCACCTTTTTCTCTTTAGACTTACTGCATATCATTTTTTACCATCAAACATGATTTTTTTTTTCATTTGTTGTTTTTACAATGATTGTTTCATAATCTCTATATATAAAACAGAAAAAAGGACTACCTACCTACCAACCTACCTACCTATGTTTGTTTGTTTGTTTGTTTGTCCGGAGTTGTTTAGCCAAAACGGTAAGAGATAGCGCAAAATGTCTCAGAATTGACCCCCCCAAAACCATTATCGCTTTGTCCAGAAAAATTATAAAAAGTTCAAAAAGGCATTGCTGTCCAGCAGTACGGCCATGCCTTAGTAAATTTGAAATTTAGTCCCGTTGCAAAGCACGGGCAAACGGCTAGTCTTTTATAAAAACAAAACAATAAACCAATTGGCAGTGTAAGATATCCTAGGTCATGACAAAAAGAAAATAATAAAAAATGAATGAAAAAGGGAAAAAAATGTTTGATATTGGGTTTAAAATATTTTTGATAACTCTTCGGTAGGTAACTACGACTATTAGTAGGTACTACCTAAATCCATGACGTTCGGACGGAATCTATGGATGTGCTATATAAATGCTATGATCGATTATTATACTTAGGAGGAGGAATACGCGTATCTAAATTTACTTTACAAGAAGGGAAAATGATAAACTATGTTTGCCTGATAATTACAATACACGTCCCCGTATATAGGCAGACGAGTGGACGTGTCTTAAGGAATAGGAACTTAGGGGTGAACTTAGTGTGGCCAATGCGGAGTCTAGTGAGGTACTCAATGTACTAATTGATAGATTGGAAATGCTTCAAGATAGATTTCGTCGCAACTTCGCTTTGTGCTTTACCTTCTCATCAAGTTGCGGTCAGAAAAAGTCGCAGATAGCCAGCAAGACGAGAGTGTAGGAATTAAGAATACCCACACCCATATGGGTTTCGTAAGAGCACGCCTTTTTTCATAAACTATTTTTCAATGATATAATTCTATCATGTAAGTTACACATCAAATGTTTATTAATAACAAAGAAAGTGAGTTTAATCTAGTGAAGTAGGTAACACTTTACCACACACGGTCACCAACAGTGAAATTTCAATTTCGGTGTAATCCATTACTTTGTCCAATGCAGGTTTGTATGTTACGTTTTCACTATCATATTCATCACCTTTTTAATCTGTTAATTTTAATGCGGTCAACTTTAATTTTGTGTGGTCAGAAATCTCAATTTTAATTTTATTCGTGATGAGCACCGCGGCGGACTCAACTTTCTAAAGGAGATTTCTTAGAACAATTCAACAGAATTATAGAACCCATTATACAGGGTGTTTCGTCTTGAGATTCTGAAAATCACATGTGAAATTATTTTGTCGATTCAATTTTTGACCACGAAAAGTCACTGTGACTCCCAGTTTATACCCACAGTATACCTACTGTTTGGATCGATGATACTTACAATCGATTCTAAGTCTCTTTGCTAAAGCCAAATTCATATAGGTACCCAACTCAAAATTTGTGAAATTCTACTTCCTTTATTTCGTCATATTTTTTAAAACGATTAAAAAAAAAAAGATGAGTGTTTCACAGACTTTTTTTATTTCGTAGCCATGAAACAGGAACTACTATAGACTCTTGTGGTCTCTGTTTTAACTTGCTCATCCCGTAGAATACCTCCCCTCGGAGGGTCGAGAAGTCACACAATACTTCCCATTATTTTTTTATAAACATTTGGATCAAGCTTTATTTACATCTTTTATAGACAGTGAACATGGTAACAAGTTAGAAATAAAATATAAACAAAGCCTGATCAAGGGTGGTGATAATGCCTTCGGCATTCTCTCCCATTTAGGTGCTTTTAAATTTTTAATTGTAACCAAATTTAGAATACAATTTCTTTGTTGTCTCAGAGGATTTAACCCGGGTATTTCCGCGTGGCAAGCGAGTGCTTAGACACTGAGCTAATTTACAATAAATAAGATCGTTCATATTAACTTTACCTTTATAAGATGGGAAATCTACACGGACCGGCACAAGTTCGGCAAAGGCTGAATATCGATTGACTTTAGGTACGGAATTAAAACTTTGCATGGTTGATGGTATTGGTAACTTCATATTTTTTTAAACACGTATCCTGTACATTAGGTACTTTTAAAGCTGATGCCTAAAAAATATCCTGGGTAATTGGACACTCTGTAAGAAAGATTGTATTATGTATAGTGTATACCTACCTTACATAATGGTATATCGCATAAACACAATAAAATTTCATTGTTGATATTGTTCTAACTCTAATGTTGGGTGGGGCAATAGGTGAGTTCGGTGCGAAGATTACCCGCACCTTTTTCGCATGTATGAATACGGTGCCGCCGAAAAAAGGTGATGTATGAGTTCGGTGCGGTCCTAATGACTTATAAATTGATTGTTTTTTTTTATATAATGTACTCTGTTGCTTGTTAACAGTCATCCTGCTGTTATTAAGTTAGTAGATTATGTTGTAGACAGTTACATTCAGCAAGGCTGTCCATTTCCTCCTTGAAGGTCATGCCTAGGGTTAATAGTAGGGTTAGGTAAAATACAAGAAGGCCATGCCTTGGGTCTATAGTAGGGTTAGGTAAAATACAATGAAGGCCATGCCTTGGGTTTATAGTAGGGTTAGGTAAAATACAATGAAGGCCATGCCTTATGGGTTTATAGTAGGGTTAGGTAAAATACAATGAAGGCCATGCCTTGGGTTTATAGTAGGGTTAGGTAAAATACAATGAAGGCCATGCCTTGGGTTTATAGTAGGGTTAGGTAAAATACAATGAAGGCCATGCCTTGGGTTTATAGTAGGGTTAGGTAAAATATAATGAAGGCCATGCCTTGGGTTTATAGTAGGGTTAGGTAAAATACAATGAAGGCCATGCCTCGGTTTATTAATTGAAGGCCATGCCTATAAGGAAAAAAATACTATAATTACCTGATCATCAGGGCAAGTACCAGGGCACCGAATTCATACATGACCTTTTTTAGGCGGCACCGAATTCATACATGACCTTTTTTAGGCGGCACCGAACTCATACATTTTTTTATTTTCCGCACCGAACTCATACGTAGCCTTGGGTGGATATGGCGAAGTCTCCACCCACCACTTCCTTTTCAATGATCTTTCTTTTCATATTCATAAATTAATTTTTTGAGGTGCCAGTTTCTTTGTTCAGGAGGATAACGCTCCTATACTTGAACTTCCTTAGGTCGTAGTGAGTCGTACGTTTGATTTTTGTCCGCGGTAAAAATTCTCACAACTCAAGGGTCTGTCTTTGGATAAATTTTAACTTGAACTCAATCCACTTTTTGCATATTGATCTATCTTTAGGTTTACATTTTGGATTCAGAATGTTCCGCTACCATTCGGTCAACGTGAAGAGTATCTTATCCATCACAATTTCTCGTATGTATTAGACAGGTAAAATAAAATCAAAAACACAACTCAATAAGCCAACTTCACAACTATAATAAGAAGTTCTTTTGTGCAATTATTTTATACATACAATACTTGAAATGGAGAAAATCTGCACTACACTGATTTAAATTGAGTAGTTCCTGAATTCTTGTGTCATCCGTGTCATTCAATTACCTTGCAATATCTTGCAACCATTATTCAATGCATGGCACCTGACACCATCATTCAATTATAGACCGAGGGTGTCGAATATCCAGGTAATTATGTAAGAGCTATCGATAAACTTTTACTACAGGAGTTCAATACACTTGAGTAGGTACTTGTGGAAAGGAACACCACAGAATCGGTCTTTTCATTATTGAACACAAAATCAGCTCCAGTCGAATCTAGGTACTAAATAGGTAAAAATGTAGAATTAATCAGGAAATTCGTGCCCGAAAAAGTTTTTTGTCGGCTGATAGTGGATCATTTCCAATTGCAGAAGGTCCTTTCATGTACATGAAAACAAAGATAGAAATCCTTTGCGAAAGAGTTCATCTTCCAGACAGGTAGGTATTGATTTCCATAACGAAGATCGGTGCCTAATTCAGTTAGTGAGCTAATCAATTTGTCAGTGAGTGGATTTCGTTTTTAAAGCGTAGTTTAGTGGTGCCCAACCATGCCCTTATTCTTAGGAACATAATTAAATCTATACTACGGGTCAAAATAAAACATAAATCAGTCAGGATCTTAATCTTATTGGCTGATCGGCATGGCACTCTTGACCCTTCAGCTAGGATCAGCAACACGTATAGCCTATATTTGGTTGCACATAGCTCGGAAACCTACACCTCATTGGAGTTATGATAGACGGAGAACGGGTTTAATCATCATTATTGTTTCTAGATGATAGAAGAGCGATTAGTGATGCATGAAATGTGAGCAGAGCATGCGTGAAAGAAATTAGCACGAGAAGGTATATTATTATACCGATGAGTAGTGTACCTTTACTACTACTTATTATACTCATAAGTAGTACCTACTCTATTATACTGCCACCCACACTGACGGCTTGGTGAAATGGATAACAGGATCCACGTCCGCTATCTCTGGGGTATTATAGCACTATAACTATTTTTATATCTCATCTTTCACATATTACACTTGTCAATTGTTTCAGTAAGTTTATACAGTATCTCTTTTATTTCTCTCACTCTCTATCTTTCTCTTTCTCCTTCTCCTCTATCTTTCTCTTTCCCTTCATTATATTATTTAGATCTAGATATTCATAAGACTGAAAAAATTGAAACGTTCAGAATTTAAAAAACTGAGACCTATGTGGAAAAAATTACTGGATGAAGTTTGTCTGTTTTAAGTCTATTTGCTATCAACAAATTCGGTTTTTTACGTTTTCAAATATGTTATATTTGTGGCCTATAATAAGCCCTCATATCGTAACCCTGCCCTCCCATCTCAATCCAACCTATCCGTATTCCGTGACCTTCCAAGAAGCAATTCATCAGCAACAGATGCGTGCAAGCACTGAGAACATTTCCTACAGTGATCACAGAGGTGACCTGAAGATTCAGAAGATACTCCGCTGAGCCACTGACCACAACTAGAGATTAGTAATCAGTGGGACTACCGGACTTACTGATATGGGTCCATTCCAAGAGGAGAAGGATCAAAGTTCAATGTATGGTGAGTTGAAGTAATTGCTGTCTTAGTTGGAAATTTCTAGAATGGGAAAAAAGACTTGGGTCTGTTTTTCAAGAATCCGTTTTTAGGATTACCTATAGGTACTTCTTTTTATTAGTTATTTGCTTGTTGTCATGGTAGAAGATACACAGGATTTAGCTATAAACCTAGCTGATAGAGCCATCAGATGAAATGGGTATAAAAAGAAAACATAGTATTAAAAGCAAAACATCACATCATTTCTTTTCCTCATGGTTCAAAGTAGACTTCTATTGTTACAGTCATTTTCCAAAGGAGAAGACAAAAAAAATGCATGATGTGAGAGTGGAAATAGGTATGTTATTCGAAAAATATTTCCCACACCGTAAATCAGCTGTACAAAGAGACGGACAGCTGAATTTTTGTCCCGAGTCCGTTCCGCATAAAAGTGTTATACCTAATTAACTAATTACAGATAAGCTACCCATGCACTTATGTATAAACGGAGTTTTTCTAATTTTGGCCTCCATGCTACCCGTATATTTCGTCTAGTTACCGAAAGTTCATCGACATTGACCGCAGAGTGAGAAGTTGCGGGTTCATGCCTCGCTAGTTCCATACTTTCCAGTCACTGAAACGAAACCGTTGGTATTAAATTTGGTTCCTACTATTCTCTTCATGAACATGGCAGTTGTTAGAGTTGTTACAAGGGAACTCGAGGAAATGGTAGAAAATGTTCCTAAGATCCGAATGAAAAATTGTTAGGCTAATTTTATTACAATTTGAATGGGGAAAAACATGTTTCATAATATGTGTGGTGCATTATGCAATAAAGACTAAGCTTTTCCATCACCACTTGTCATGTCGGGAATATTAAAGTACTTTCAATTAAACATGAAATATGAGTATGCCTCATTACTCGACCACCGCGAAACTGGGACAATAAGTTAGTAATACTGCAGAGTTGTAAAATCAACATTACATCAGTGTATTAGTCGTTTTCATGATATGTCAGCACCTCTCCAGGGCATTCGTAAACTCATGAATGCACTTTGGAAAATAAGGGTCACCAATCATCGGATAAGTTCGATCTTCCGACCATTATGAATCTGACCATGAACCACAAGAGCCATTCAGCCATCAGCTTTTTTTCTTAAAGTTCGTTCAAAGTTCAGATCAGAAAATGATTGTCCATCAATGGGGGTGTTCTAAAAGAACTTTTGTAGATGTGTGATCCTATTTGAGTCTAATGGTAACTTAATGGACGTATTAGGTACTTATTAACTCCATTCTTGACCTGTGACTTCTATATTATTTTCATTGTTCATGTGAGCAAAGAGTTGAGATAGGTCAATAAAGAACAATGTAGTTACACTACGCCTATTACCAATATTACTAGAGAGTGTGAGGATGATTGTTAAACGTATCTCATGTACGAGTATCTATATTGGTACTTGCAATTGTATGTTCTATAATATCGAGAGAATAATAACTAATTAGAATGTGGGATGAAGGCTGAATTGTCTACAAGATGGATGTCCTTTGAAATGTGTACTTTACCTAAGATGATGTCCTTCCCAACAAACGTTTAAAATTTTAAAAACCTCTAGAGAATCAGTATTAGGTACCTACTACAGATTCAATAATTTATCACCTTTATTTTTAAAACAGACTTAGCTTGCTAAGCTAGGACATTACATGAATCTACACCATATCATAGCTCTCAAACCAATCTAAGACGACAGAAGAATGCTGAATATTCTGAATATACCGATGAAGCTTAGTTGAGACGAGAAAGCACTTTAACATAAGAAGAATTATTTAAGATGAAGAATGAAGTGTGTGGATTCATATCACCTATACGTGAAACAGGATACATATTTAAAGGGTTACTCTACAGAAGATATACATTAAATGATCAGTTAATCGCATTGGTCGGGTGAAATTTCCAAGTCTCAAAAGGCCACAAGAGGCTTACACTTGTAGAGTAATGACGTAATGGCATCGATCTGAAGATAAATCAGAGGATATCTCTCGAGATAATCCCGATCTGTTCGCTTTTGCTATCTGACAAGGACCTCTAAGATGTCTTGACTTGATGACCTCTCGACTATTGTCTTGAGCCAAATGTCACGAGATAGTGTTAGCCTGTGCTAAGTTGTTGATCAGTATCATGATTAAGGTGGGAATTGGCAGAGCGCTGGCTGAGTCACTTGGAATATTTTGGTGTGAAGTGAAACTGGATTTGAGAATTCATCGATCAATGGAAGCCTCTTATTTATGGAATTCAGTTCTTCAATTCTTCGTACAACTGTTTTTGTGGAATACAAAATTCATCATTCTATCTGAAAAAAATGCATTAACTCAATGCTATTGAACATTTATTCATGTTCCAAAGAGAATCACTTTCACATATTAATATTAGGTACCACCTTCACTACCTAGTATCAACTAATAATATCTTTGGGACTGAGTATCTTTATGACTTATATTAATAACATCACCGAACAAAATAAGTAACACATCACTAAAAATTAACATTAAACACTCCAATAACAATTATTAACTTGTGTGTAGTAAACACCCTTCACTTGGCAAGTTTCTAATAAAGTCGTGAAATACATTGAATCGAATCAAGGACTCTAGAGTCTAGATCACCTTTCCACAACCAGCACTAATTCTTGAAACAGGTGACTATGTCTAAAACACAAGTGTTTTTACTCCTAATAATACAGAACAAATTGATACCTGACATTTCGAGTCTAATTAAAACGTTTATAAGAGATAGATAGATAGTCATATAAATACGCAAGCCAGACCATACACCACGGTCTGAGTTAGCTGCAGATTTCTGTACCTCCGTGCTCCAAGAGCTAGAACAATATTGTAATTGCCACATACGAAACACTAATTAGAACATGAGACCAACGTGGAAAAAGTGTTACGATGTAAAGTAGGTAAGAGAAAGAGAAATTGATTCCATGCAGGAACAGAAATAAAATATAAAGTGTAAAATTATGTTTGGTGTAGTCATGCGAATAAAATTGGTAAGAGATAAAAAAAAGGAAGAAACTTTTACTAGAGCTTAGGGGAGAAATAACATCTGAGATTGGTACTTGACTGAAAGTTCTGCAATAGATGTATAGGTAAGATTATTTCTGTATAAATAGAAAAGAAAGGGATTCAAGAGTGAGTGAGTGAATTGATACCTGCAACTAAGATATTCAAATGAAACCTGCAACTCCTCCAAGCTATTTAACCTTTCAGACATGCTGGTAATGTAATATCAGAGAACACTTTCTTGTGCAATTGTTTCTTGTCCGAATAAAATTAAAATAATAAAGATGCACGATGCCGTGGAAGAGATATTCAAATTGTTGAAACCATTGAGCTATGGAAGATGCAAGATGAGAGAAATCATGTCAAACTTTGAAGCTGGCTCCAAGTTTGGATCTCCGAAAATAGTACATTCACCATAAATACAACAAATCATCATCGGTCTACAAGTGGAACTTGAGTTATATCTCCTCACGATTTTCAGACCTGTAAAAGTGAAAAATTCTGATAATTTCATCATGACAATACCATCTGCTAACATTACTGCTGAGAGTTTTATGTCAAATCTTGAACTGATTGAACGAAACATTCGCAATGACCCCAACACTTGTATCGCCATTGTTCAACCTGGTAAAGTGGCTTTTCTCAAAGTGTTCCGTGAATCTTCTATTTTGGTTGAAAAGTGGTCAAATCCCAGCATCATTAACGTGACCGAACAACTCATCATGAGTTTCTGCGGGAACGAAGCGGACTTTCGTGTTCTGAGCGGTTTTGCCAAGAAGCAAGCTGCCCGTTATCTGGTGATTCACGAGAAAGCCATATCCATTGCAATGTTGGTGAAGGAACTGTCTGCTTTACTGAACCAGTACACGCGCATGTGGACCTACAGACCCTTCACAGCGAGCATCCTACTGGGAGGCAATGGCGTCCTGTACAAGATAAACCCGGGGGGCGAGGTGTTTCACTACGAGAGTGGAGTCCAAGTTATCGGGGACAAAGCAGAGGACATAGAACTACTACTGAAGAAAGACAACCTGTTATGTCTGCCTCTAGTGGAGGCTGTGAACAAAAGTGCGGCGGTTTTGCGCGAAGTTGAAAATTTGCAAACTGGAGATATCCGAGTGACACGGTCTCATACGACGGGTCCCGAAGGTAGCTCGGCAGCATTTGTTACTATGATTATCTGATTGACCAGAGAAGGATAGCTTTTCTTAGATCTTTTTTGTTTTTCATAGTTTTTAAATGACTTTTCATTTAAATCTAGACGAATTATTTCCTTCTGATAAAATATTTTCTCATGGAGAATTTTAGATTATCTACATTATGTACCTTTATTACAAAGCCAAAGTCTTAATTGAAAAAAAAAAAAAAAAAAAAAAAATCGTGCTCTTTGATTCCAGTTAGGCTTCAAACAATTCTATTTAATCCTTTCTCCATTTCACATAGTACTTAAATTTGTAACAATTCAGGTGTTACATTTAATTTAAATTTAACGATCCAAGACTTCTTGAGCACGTTCTGTTTTCAAATTATTTAGCCGCCCAGTTTGGAAGCGAAAGTTTGACGAATCGCGCAACTGATTGAAGAATTTGGGAAACAGTTTATAGTAATTTTGATTGTAATTAATGGGATTTGAATGGGATTCAAATGGCACAGGCCAAAGAGGATTGGAGAGATTGTCTAATATACCTACTTATCTATTTCGATCAATGTTACGTGGTAACATTTTAAATGTTACACAGATCCGAACTCAAAATAAAATACAATTGAACATAAACAATAATTTTGGATCGAAATATTTAATGTATATTTCTCGAATAACTAGTTTCAATCGCTTTCTCTAAAAGCAGCAGTATTTTACCGCTTGGATTCCTAACTCTTAAGACGGTTTCAGACCATTAATATCCTCAAGCCTACTTCATAAAATGTTTGCTTTAATGTAGGTAAAATTACAAAACAGTACTTCATCAGATCCAAGCTGATTGAAAGACTCCTTGTGAAGCAACTTGAGTGAGACAAGTGTACTTGAAAAGTTCTAAAGAAACAATAGCAGCTTCACAATCGTACATCTCCTCAGACCAGTTACTCCGCTCTTCATTTTGTTACTCAGAAATAAAATTGGAACTTTCGAATTCCTACCCTCCGGTTTTAGGCGTCCCTAATTTTACTGTGGCGACGCGGACGTCTATTATAAGGACCATGACTCAGCATTGAGCCAAGAACAAATGAACATAATGTTTTAAGAACAAGTCATGACTTCATGAGTAAGTTGTTATAGGCTCACCTAAGGCTGCGGTGAAATTTGACGTAACTATCCATCTGGACAAATGTGGAACAAGTGATAACTGATGAGATGAGTGAGCTCAAATCCTGATTATGGTCAGATTATTCTTGAAATTACATCCTAACTATTATTTTTATTATTTTTTTTTTGAGTGGGGTTTAACGTCGCTTTCAACTGCCATGGTCATATCACGACGGGGGTTTTACCCTCCATTCGCAGGAAACTCACAAACCTGCTACTCACATTGACCTCACCCAGCCTGAGTGGGGCCGGGAAAAGCCAGCGTCACGAGAATTAGAATTTGAATGGTCACCCATCCAAGTCTTAACCTCGCTGGATGCCGCTTAACTTCGGTGTTCTGAAGGGAACCGGTGTATTCAACATGCCATCGACGCTGGCTAACTATTATTAGATACCTAAGTAATGCTTGGGGTATGGCGATTTATTAAATCTTCAAAATTGAACTTCGTAAGATACCCGTTACTTGAGCTAGGATTTTTGGTAATAGCTTTTGGAGTGAAAAATCTTGATATCCCAAGTTAAAAATTTAGGAATATTGGTTCAGCGACGCATTATATGGAAACTTGAAAAATCTTCTGAACAGCGTACTGGGCACAGTGAGTGAAATCTTGAGACGAAAAGGCCGGATAATGAATATAACAACCAAGTTAATAGTTGAAGTTACCAAGAACGTAAACGTTAGACTATATGCTATTAAATTTTTAGTAGGCTGTTGGGGATCTTTTGAACCTCACCCAGCCTATGTGGTGTCGAAATACCAACATAACTTGGATTGATGTAGTAATTATCTATATTTAAACCCTAGACGGGCGCTAACACTATCTGTGCTCATCTGTTCAACCCTAACAGTGAGCTAACTTCTGTTACCTACATACTACATACGTACATACCTATTGAGATCTGGTATTTGTAAGGTGTGATCACTGATATTTTAAAAAAAAATGGTCAATTCTTTCCTTCTGCTGAGCCGTCCCATATAGAAAAACAGCGCTTGGTGAAATTATAAACAATCTCTGTAGGGATTCTTGGACCTCGACGCGGTATTTAACATAACGGATCCTGACTCATTAACCTCCAGTGTTTCCTATTGCTCTCCGAAATACTTTTAATTACATAATAGACTAAATGGATGAATAGCTATATTGAAAATGGTATACAGGTATAGTTATTAGTTACTGTACAAACTTATAAACACAGGTCCGCTGTATAATGTAAATCGAATAATTGGTATATGAGACAGGTATATTTTTTCTTGGATCCGATACACCAGACACAGTGACTACAATTCAAGACCAAGTCGATACCGCTGCAATGGGAAATAGGAAAACTCTCAGCAGAGGTGTACCAGAGCTATTAGTTAACTATTGACGGTATAGCACGTAATCAGGGAAATAATCAAGCAGTCTCACTACGGTACATGTTAAACATTTTTTGTTGATAGGTACTTTGGAAAAGTTTTGCTTGGACGTTAAAAGGACACGCAGCGTTAGAACCTCCAGGACTTGGACGCTAGTGCTCTAGAGGAACTCCGCAGTTAAGAGTTACGCTCATCCGCCAAGGAGTCTCTACCTAGTGACTGCCCCGACCCGACTGACCAGTGGCCACCCTCACTCCCAAACTCAGCCTATCAACAAAAGACTCTTCCATCTGTCCCTAGATAGATTTGAGAATATATTACAGAAGCAAATCAATACCTATGGCTACTGGAACTGCTACAAATAGAAGTGATTAGAATGACCCTACTTAGCGTGGGTGCCTGGGACCTCAGTATTTTTCAGTAGTAAGGTATAGTCAATAGTAGTCATGTTGATAGCAAATAGTTAATTATCATCACACCACTCCGCGCGGGAGTAATGGACGTCATTATACTTCTTATTATTACCCTGTCCTGCAGATCCTCAAGTATCTTCTCAATTTTGTCGAGACCTCTGGTACAAGTCCCTGTCGGATTCTTGTCTAGTACTTCATTCAGAATATCAGATAGTTACCTATCTATTAGCTACCTCATCCCGGTGTTCATTTCATATAAATTAGTCCTCTGCTATTTAATAGATAATTATTCTTATAGTTAGGCCCTTGAAACATTCTTTGTCTTATACGAGTAAACTTTGAGTAGCTGTTGCTCCAGGCTTCTCATAGGTGTTTCAGAACATTCAGAACTTAGGTATAGATATTGAATTTATTAGGAATGACATGTTTTTGATAGGTACTGCGATAGGAGTAATACACTCGGCGGAAGAATTAACCGGACACTTGTTGTTTTTGCATTTGATTCCATGCATTTCCTGATAGACTAAATTTGACATGACTTTTTTGTGATTAAAATTTTCTAGGTATTTTTCTTTTGATAGAAAAGTAACAGCATGGAGATTAATACTGAACAGAAAAAAATATTTTTAACTAATTCGGTCATTTTTTTCTCGATAGAAAACAAAGCGTATGATTTTTTTTTTTTTTTTTTTTTTAAAACTCAGTTACCTGAAAAGTTAAACATGTGTCTTCAGTATTAATATTCATACTATTCGTTTTTCATCAAAGTGAAAATAGCTTGAAAATGTTAACTACAAATTAATTTAAAATGCAGTCGATTGGAAAAACATCAAGTGTCCGGTTAATTCTGCCGGTGAGTAATGAGTATATTCTGTATGTTTTTCATATTTGGCTGAATGTTTTATTGGATTTGTAAATGTTTACAGTTTTACTTTTGTTTCCAACTGACTCTATTGTTTTATGGTTTTCTATTGAAGAGATAGAGATTTGGCCGGATTTGAATAAGTTGAGAGATATAGAGGAAGAATTTAGTGAAGCGTGATAATGAGAGAGATGATAAATCTCCCAGGATTCGGAATCCTGATTTAGAAGGTGACGTGAATCTGCGTTTTGTGAAGACTGCGTCCTTTTCAGCATCCTTACCTGTAAATTATATATTCACAGGATAAGAAATCAGCAGCTTATTGAATCATAGAATTCACGGCTAAGTAATCGGCAAATGAAATTAGGCACTGCAGTAGTAAAATAGAGTGAATAGAAGAAGTTTAGTATATGATTGTCACTGACTGGTATGACTGTTGACAGTCGAATTGTTCGGGTTGACTGCATTAGATTTCAACAATAGAATAACCAGCCATCCTTATTTATTTTTACAAAACGTCTCTTTAAATTTAGAGGATATTCGAGGCGGAGGGTTTTACCCTCCATTAACTAAAAATCATAAACTAACTGGTAACAACCCACTGGAGGTTGTGGTTTGCTTCAGAAAGAGCCTGCCTCGCGAGTGTTTCAATTCGAAATATTTGAATGGGCACCCACCAACTACAAACATTGCTAGACGGTGCTTAACTTTTGTGATCGTACAAGAAATACAGTGTGCAACATGCCGCAAACTCTAAGTGGCATGATTTGTAATTGTAACTATATTTGATTCAAAGTTTCTGCTCTGCAGACCATAGTGACCGGTGCTCCCATTATGTGTATGATGATGCTGATGGTTGTAACAATAACAACAACAATGAAGACACTGATCAAACAATGAGGAACTGACCTAAACAAAAAAACACTGCCAATTATGGACACAATACTTCCTCGTGATTGTTTCACATTGTGTACACGTGCGAATTTTGAGTTTTTATACTAAATTACTTGTATCTCCGAAACGGCTGAACCCATTTTCTTCAAATTTAATTTATATGGTAGAAAACCGTTTTTCCTACATTCTAGATTCTACAAAAAATTCTGTATCGGCAAGTCGTGGTTCTTATTTTTTGACTTTATTGTCCAAAATTTCGGATTTTCTTAAATATCAGAGTCAAATTATAATTAATTAAAAAGAAAATATAAAAAGCCTGTGTAAAACAATAATATTCATATACATACAAAATTTCATCAAAATCGGGTGTACCGTTCACGAGATATAAGCATTTAAGTAAAAAGTTAGTGGTCAGGCGCATGGTCTCTTTCACCCAGAGCCGCTAGTACGAATTCGATGAATTTAAAATGGGACCATTTACAGAATGTCTCCTAGATGTGTGCAAAAATTCATCAAAATCGGTCGAGTAGTTTCGGAGATTTGCGCGTTACAAGGAATCGTTTTAACAGACAGACCGACAGACGGACACAAAACCAAATTTGCTCAGGAGGTTATGAAACGTCCAGAAATATGAAAAAAATTGAAATCGGAGCAAAAAAATATTTTTTTTTACAAAAACGAACACAATACTTCCGATTTCTAATATTAGAATAATTTCTCGGAAGTAAAATCAATTTTGAATCGAACTGGAAACAACTCCTTTTTTATTCTTATGTTGTGGCTTCAAGTGCAAAAAGGCACACATTTTTTTTTTCTAAAGTAAGTAAGTTAGCTCAATCAAGAAGAGGGTGAACTCGTAACCCGGAGTTCCTTGGTTCGAGTCTTGAGTATGACAAAATTTGATTAACATGCACAATTGCACATGTAATATGATAAATATTAAGCATCAGCTAACCTCAAGTGAGTAAAACGTATCCGCATTTCAGGAGGGATAACTGACACTTTTTCATTAACTGTATAATAATAATTATATCATATTATCAGAAAGAGATTTCACCAGCAGCAATAATGTATTCTTTATTAGTACCTACGTCAGCACTACATTTTTTTCTGAAGTAGTCAATATCAATTGAAAACGGCTATATCAAGGAAGTTCTTCATCTTTAGGGAATTAATATTAAAATAAAGGAATTTTAATAATAAATACTGTTAAACCAACATTGTCTCTCATCGATACACACCACTAACTTGTATGGTTACATAAAATACATATACTACATAGATATTTGAATTTTTGAAGTTATTTGACAGTTAACCATCAATTACCTTCTAATTTCTGGAAAGGATTCCGTTCCCAGTGTCATATTGGCTCGAACCTGGGACCAGTTACTTGTGGTCCGAATGTCCGATCTACCTAACCGCAACATTTCTTGTTAGTACCTAACGGATTTAGATTGATTTGTTGAGTGTAACAGAGGAAACTGGACAAATGGTGGACAGTTGTATCGTGCCGTCTATACTCTATATACCTACTCTTTATTCAAATATGTAACTAGGTACAATGTACATATTATCTATGATGTACCTATAGGTATTATCGATGAGTAATTTCAGTGAGCCAAGGTGTTATTCAATTTATTTTGTGTTACTCACAAGAGTGAGTAAAAAAAACACTATTACTCAAACCATTCTTGCTAAAGTTTCCCACACATTCTTGGGACTCGAACCACCGACCTCCTGGTTATAATATTGACGACGCTACTCAAAAACATTATAAGGAATGGAACTCATCATGGCTCCGATGTTTTTTTTAACATTATGGATAAAGCGGTAACAGATAGCTAAATGTTGATGAGAATTGACCTCAACTAACATTGTGCATGTCTTGATACTGTGCAAAATTTAAGATGGAGTTGATTCTCCTGTCCTATAGACAGAAGGGTGGACGGACCCCTCCAATGGTTTTTCCAGATTCTTGAAAATTGGTAATAAATATTATGCAGATAGCTAAAATTTGATGATAATCGACACCTCCTAAAATGCATGACGCTACACGAGACGATGACTTTATAAGAAGTAGGACAAAAACGCATGACTATACCCGTCAGTACGGCCATGCATTAGTTAGTGTCAAATTTAGTCCCATTACGAAGTACGGGCAATCAGCTAGTACATCACATTAATTACAAAGTCAACATTGAAAAAAAAATTATGCTCGTACAAATTCATTTACCAAATTAACCCAAAAAAAGTTCAATTTTTTATAATTTAAACATAGGAATTTAATTTAAACATAATTTAAACATAGGAACATCTTTAAAAATCTGGTGTAAACATCACACGACTTTCCTTATCATATTAGGAATGGGAACAGGACCAAAAGCCACTGGTGACTCAAAGGTAACAGTTAGCTAAAAATCAAAGCCAAATTCGTAATCAGCATCTCAAAATCATTGGATTTGATATGTCACAATCCCCATCTAGGATGAATAATAAAAAAATTAGTCAAAGCGGGTCCCCCCCAAAATACCGGTAAATTGGGGCCGAGGTCCAAAAAGTTCAAGATATCAAAAAAATGATAAGAGAAGACCCCTATTATTTTTTTAATCTAAGAAAATGTTGTTCTCTAACTTTTTTTGTATCTCTAACCAATTCATAGAAGCGGCGCTTGCGGCCAATATTTGAGGCCGATTTCAACCAAAAGTTTCGTGGTTCGTCTGGTGTATAAAATTAATTCGCATACCAAATTTCAAGTCTCTAGCTCTTACCGTTCTTGAGATATCCTGTTCACAGACAGACAGACAGACAGACAGACGGACAGACAGACAGACAGACAGACAGACAGACGCACGGACCAATGGCTGAAAACAACTTTTTTGGTATCCTGAGGCTATGATTCGTCCAGAAATGTGAAAAACTGGGTAGGTCAAATTTTCGACGAATACAATACTTTCCTTATTATAGGATAAGGAAAGTAAAAAGGAAGGAAGAGGGAGGGGACGTTTAAATAAAACATAAGAAAAAAAACTGGTGTAAACATCACACGACTTTCCTTATCCCCCAAAAAGAAGTCGAATTCCACCACTGGTGACTCAACGGTAACAGATAGCTAAAAATCAATGCAAAATTCGTAATCAGCACTTCAAAATCATTGAATTTGATATGTCACAACCCCCTTCTAGGATGAATAATAAAAAAGTTAGTCAAACCGGGTCCCCCCCAAAATACCGGTAAATTGGGGCCGAGGTCCAAAAAGTTCAAGATATCAAAAAAATGATCAGAATAGACTCCTATTATTTTTTTATTCTAAGAAAATGTTGTTCTCTAACTTTTTTTGTATCTTTAACCAATTTAAAGAAGTGGCGCTTGCGGCTAATATTTGCGGCCCTGTTGCCGCAGAATGCGGCCGATTTCAACCAAAAGTTTCGTGGTTCGTCTGGTGTATAAAATTAGTTATCATACCAAATTTCAAGTCTCTAGCTCTTACCGTTCTTGAGTTATCCTGTTCACAGACAGACAGACAGACAGACGCACGGACCAATGGCTGAAAACCACTTTTTTGGTATCCTGAGGCTACGATTCGTCCAGAAATGTGAAAAGCTGGGTAGGTCAAATTTTCGACGAATACAATACTTTCCTTATTATAGGATAAGGAAAGTAAAAAACTTTGAAAAAAATAAGCAATGTTTTTTTAAATAAAAAATTAAGAACACTCACTTACCGGACTAAATCAAATCCAACTCGAATGGTCCAATGTAAAAATGTTTTACGAGCAACGCCAGTTCACCGATAATAGGGATTAAAGAAAAACGTTGGAACACAGAATTTATTTATCAATTTAGTAACCTAATGGAAATTATTTGTTCTGTTTTACTTTTTTCTAAGGACACCAAAAAAGAAAGAACTTTAAATAGAAAAATAATTATTTCACTACAATCAATGTGAAAAATATGAAAATGATTGCTAATATAAATTATGGTACATAAATTTAACAAAATAAAAAAAAACATGTGATTTAAAAAGTAAAATTTACCTAATAATCTCTGTACGTTTAATCGTTATATTTTTCGTGATATTTACGATTTTATTTAAATAACAACACGGATAATTATTAAACAATAGATGACTTCTCAACGAAGGCTGAAAAGTAACTGACGGTACTGACAGCGAAGGACTTGCAGGACCAAGTTCTGGTGTTTTGAAATAGTAAAACCAGAAGCGTGAAACACTAGGAGGACTCAGAAACAAAACAATACAATCCAACAAACACGGTGTTATGAGGCAAGTACAAATTAGTGATGCGCGTATACTATGGGTAGGCAAATTTTAGGTAGGTAGTGTGATGGTTGCGACCGTCAAGTACAGAAAAATTATGGAAAAAATAGCGCACTATTAGCTCAGTGGTTGAGCACTCGTTTGCCATGCAGAAGGTTCGGTTCGATCCCCCGAGCTGAAAAAAAATTGAATTCTAAATTTGGTTATACTTGTTTGTAAGTTATACCTAAATTTGGTTATACCTTTTTTGCGCTCATGTTGATGACCCAGCACCTAGATGGAGTGTGTTACTTCTCGCCCAACAGATGGGAAGCATATTACAGGATGGGCAATTTAACCTAGATTTCGAATATTGAATAAATAAATTGGGGGTTCTATTTAAAAATCGAAAGTTGATGCCTATCACTACTTTTGGAACACCCTGTAGAAATTTCAATTCCGACAAGAAATGAGCAAATTTGCGTTAGAACTTCATGCAAAAATTTAAATCTCTATCTTAAACTGTTAAAAAGATAAAAATCCGTCCTGGGACTTTACGTTCACTCTGAATGGCTAGTAACCTGAAGTAGGTACGAATACCTACTTACCTGAAGTAAACTCTTATCCTGCGCGAAGTAACAGGTATGGGTGCCTGAATACTTTTTGACCAATACCAAACCCACTAGTTCTTTTGCATTTTTCATTACACTTCTCAATTGTTATTTTTTCTTTTAATTTTTTGCTCAACCTCTACCATCTAGGAAATTCGAGTCTGAATTTCCTTTCCTGAACATCGCGCCCGTCGCGTCGTATCTTTGTCAGTGATTTAAAATCCATCCAGTAAACTAATGAATCGTCAATGAAAATTACTTATATGAAAACCTAACAAAAAAAGACAAGAGGACACGCTAAATAGTATACAGTATCAGTATACACAGAAAAGTGAGAAGTTGTACTAGATGTACATGAATATCAGAACATACCTGGACAGCTGTTTCGAGCTTATTTGCTCTCATCAGCAGGTAATAGTACAGTAATAGTACTGTATTAACAAATAATACAGTCTTTCTATAAAAGAATTTATAGAACAAATGTTGACCCCAAGTAGATTTGGGAAAAAGGCAAAGTAAAAGAAGAAAAGGAAGAAAAAGAAGAAGAAAACTTAACAACTTAAAGATTAGGAACTTATGATATGATACAGTTGATACAGCCTAGTGTTGATGGTACGTTGAAAACTTGATTAGGATTTATTTATCTGTGAATGAACATGCGGTTTGAACTTTTCTAATAGTGAACTTTGACGATCTTTATGGAAATTCATAGAACACCCAATCAATAAAAACGTAGATAATAATACTTCATGGAGTCCTTCGAAAGCCTATTTTCATTTTTTGACCACTGAACGTTGTTAACGTGCCATTCTGTTCTATATGTGTTCAAATAATGCTTCTAAAATTAAGGAACAGTCTTAACAAAGAAGGAACAACATGTTTTATTTTTAGATAAAATCTATTCATGGTCAGAATGTCAGATAGAATAATATAATTTATTTTTTATTAATTATTATAATCAAAATTTATTTTCTAGGCTCTACTAACACAGTTTTGGCTTATAATATTCTTAAAAAGTAATTGTACACAATAATAATTATAAAACATCAGAATAATAAAAGTAAAAATGCAATAGTTACAGAAAATTTAGAATGGTAGTAACTGATAATATTTGTTTCTACCAGTTATAACCATAGTAGACGCAATTGGCAAAATGTTGTTCATTCATAAGTCATTACTCAATGAGGACTCTTATTCATTGATACAACAGCTTTACAGTGGCTTCAAGAATCATCATTTGAGTTATTTATTAGAGATCTCATTTATATATAGAGATAAAACTAATGATTACTGGGATAACTAAGATGATTCATTATAATATTATAAGAAGCTATTACAGAAGAGTCGCATATCTACCTAGTCTAATACAAGCTAGAATGAACAAATGAAAAATTCATTCAGAAATACTTTTTTTAAAACATGGTATGTCTGGCAAATGACTTGCCTTGGGTAATTTAAGTACTCTGGTCCTAAATTTCAGGATTTAATAACCAGAAACATATCCATTATTTACTTCTAAATCTATATGCTTGCTACTAATAGCTAATGTATGAAGGTACCTACGTATACGTACATAATATACAATATTATGTAAATTTGTAATGTAACTTTGATTAGGATTTTTTTTATTATTATTATTTCATGTGAAAGCGATGTATTTTTAAATACATCGCTTTCACATGTATAGTCATATAATCACGGAGGTTTTAGTATTCATTCGCTGAAAACCCACAAACCAGCTACTCACATTAACCTCACCCAGCCTGAGAAGGGCCGGGAATAGCCAGCATCACCAGGGTTTGAATTTGAATGGTCACCCATCCAAGTCCTAATTTCACTGGACGTTGCTTAACTTCAGTAACAGAACGAGAACTGGTGCATTCAACGTGCCATCGACCCTGCCTTTGTTAGGAATTTATAATAGTGTCAAATGAGAGTTCTGGCACATCCACTAGATAGGTGTAAATAAGTGGAAATTGAGGACTTGAAGAAGTAGGACTATCATTATTTATTATCTATTCTTCTCCAGAAATCTTTTGAAGGTATCGTTATTTTTCACACAACACAGATGATGTATGAAAAAATAGAGATACAATTTTTTGATTTCTTAATACACACAATACCTAAACCCATATTTCTGTAAGTATACGAGTATTAATAAATGAAATTTCATTGTACAAAAAAATATCTTAATAGTTTTGTTTGTTTTTTTTTTCTATTTATTTAAATTATCAAAAAAATAATCACAGTGAATGGTGGGGTGGGGTGAATTTATAATAGATTTATAAAAAAAAATATTACATTATTAGGATGTAAGGAAAGACTCTTGAGGATAAAAAAGACAGTGGTGGGAAGAGAATAAGAGAAAACTCCGGGAAACTTATAAGAGGAACTGACAGTATCTTCTTCAAAATGTCACAAGATAAGACCTTTCGTCCAGTAAAACCTTACAGAACTACCTGATTTTTGTTTTGTTTTTGTCAGGTCGTAATTTTAAGTGTAAACTTCTACTGGGCTAAGTACCTACTTACTATTTTGTAATTTTAGAGATAAATTTCTGTTCATAAAGTACAAAACAGTTCTTCGTCCAGGTATAAATAATGTATCTTCGAGTAATCAATTCTGAAACTCCAGGTTTAAAAACTTGAGATACATAATCGAAAATACCGAAAAGATATTTATTTTATAGATACATCTGAAAAGAAATATCAGTTGATGAGAGGAAAGTAGTCACCAATATACACAATTCATCTATTCTAAAAAGTTCTCGTAAGAGCATTTAAAAACATTGAAATAAACAGCGAAACTTAAAAATAAAGCAGAAATTTTAAAGAAAACTGATTCAATCAACAGAATTTAAACACCAAAAAGTACCTATAACTTTATTTTGAATTGAACAATTTGTGGTAACTTTTATAAAGCACAACAATATAATATTACCTACTAGTAATTTTGCTTAATGCAACTTTTGTGGCTGTTGAAGGTAGGGCTCAAAGAGATCCTTATCTGGATTGTAAGCAAAACAGTAGAGAGCGATGTTTTCTATTTTTTTTTGTTAATTTACAAACTTGCCAAATCAATGATGAATATAAATACACATAATAATACGTATTGTACAATAATATGGATTTGTAATTAATTAATAAGCTCTTGAAAAATAACTTTTCTTGTTCTGCAAGGAAAAACACAAAATAATTATTTACTGTAGACACTGGTAGCTTCAAGTCAGCGGTGCACTAGAGATATGAAACTTTTCTAAAAAGTTATTCAACTCAAATACTTAGATTTCATGTTTCACTTATTCAATGAAATATAATATCTCACCAATGAAATGTTTCCAATACATTGTCAGGTATGACTCCATTAAATAGCATCATTTTGTTCATGAATGTGATGGACATAATCCAAGCACCCGAGCACACCGACTTGCCTGACCACTGACTTCACAAGGGTCACTGCTGAGCCGAGTTTTCTTGTCTTCTCAGTTGCTCCCCCCAGCACAGTGCTCCCGATGCCCCACTCCTGGAGCCGAGGGATCGCACATCACTTCCACGCGGAGGAAGTGAACCACCGGAATCAGATGTTGGTGGCCACGTGACTGCCCGTGGAGACAGGGGGGGAGGGGGCAACGAGGAGGCGCTTCTCAATGTTGAGCGTTTCCAAAACTGCCGCCCCTGCGGAGAGAAATAGACAGCAAAATAAATTAATTATTGGATGCATGGATGCAAAGAAATCCTAAAATTATAATTCTTGTAAACCAATAAATAAATATATATCTTTGTGTTATTAATTATATAACAATTTTAGTGTAGCGCAGAATCACAGGACTTTTCCATATCTTTGTTGTCCTAATATCTTATTTTTGCCTATAATTCCGCCACTGGTCGCTGCTCACAATAAAGCAGCTACTCATTTTTCCTCACGAGATCTGAGTTATGGTTTGTATACCAATAGACCAGACAACTAGATATCTTTTAATCTGACCCATTATCCTTCAGACTAAACCGTTTTGAAGCTATAAAGCTTCAAAAAGAATAGGCCGTTCTACCATTAAAGAGGGAAGAGAGGCTTTTTTGGCTTATTAAGGCTTATTAATTAATATTTTTTTTTCCACAAAATGAAAGGTGATTATTATTATGTTTCTATGGAAAAAATGTATTAACTGATGGATATGCTCTGTACTGGCAATCAGCAAAAATGCTGACAGCATCTTTGTTATATTTTTTTATAATAAATATAACATTTGTTTCTCTCTTACCTATAGAGGAGCGCCGGGTAAGCATGGGGCTGAGCAGGGTCCACTTGTTCAGCTTAGGATCATACTTTTCCACGGAGTTGAGGGAGGAGCTGCCGTCATTCCCGCCCATGGTGAGCAGGTAGCCGTCTATGTTGACTACCTCGTGAGTAGATCTGGCCAAGAAAGCACATTTACAATATTGGAGTCTAAGTGCAGTGTGGTGTGTAATTTACGGTATACAAAATAAATCACAAATCAAGATTCATTACTCGATAGTCATGAAGTTCTAGATCAGAGTTCGTTATCTACTTTCTAATTCAATAAATGTAGGAGGGCAAGTTTGTATGAGCGCCTAAATATTTCATAAATATGCAATGTGCAACATATTTCATTCAATTACTGGTTTACTGGGAGTAAAATTTATAGCCTGTTTAATTATCTTGGTAACATTAAACAGATAGGGTACCAACCATATCAGGCCGAAGACTATAACACAAATCGTTGGCGCCCTTAACAGGGTTAGCGTTATGAAAGGCAGCTTGCCGTGAAAATACAGTGTAGGTGGGAGAGTTAAGTACTGTAAGAAAGTTATACCCTAAGAAAGTTATACCTTTCCATTCATATTATCATTGTTTTTTAGGCGTGAGAAAAAATCCATCATTACTTGTACCAAGTACCTGCATTACATAATTATCTAATAGATATAACCATCACTGAGACATGACCCCATCAGAACTCACCTCCTGGAGAGCATGGGGGCTATGGGCTCCCACGCATTCCGCCGCACATTGAACCTCTCCCCGCTGCTCATGCACATGGTGCCGTCATTGCCGCCCACACAGTAGAGCCCCCCGTCCAGGGTGGCCACCCCGCAGCTGCTGCGGCGACTAGACATGGAGGGGAGGGGCGCCCAGCGGCCTAGCCGCGGGTCTAGTCGCTCCACGCTCGCCTGGTAGTTCGTGGAGTCGAACCCGCCCAGCGCGTACAGGCAGTTCTCTGAGAGGGAAAAGAAATTGAGTTGATATGGTAACTGACTAACTTAGCGTTATTTTAGAAACTGTTCACTCATCTTAACAAAAGTGTAGAGTGTAGACGTCATATCTAAGCCGTGCTTTGTATCTGTATATTTATGTTTGTGGCGTAACAGAGCTGTAGCCAGCCTTCATGGTGGAAAATCTTGTTTTAAAATACCTGTCGGTCATGCTAATAATATTTAAGGATCGGCTTAGATTTACTAATCCTGTTTCAATAACTAATCCTGTTTCATAATACTAATCCTGTTTCACAGTCTGGAAAAACCAGAGTCTTTAAATACTAAACTGTGATAGTTTTATCCTCATATGGACCCCACCTCATCTCTGAAAGCTTCAGCCGCCACTCACCGACCACCGCTATCCTGCAGTAGCGCCGTCGTGTGGCCATGGCAGGACACGAGCTCCATACTCCGGTGAGCGGGTCATACCGCTCCATGCTGCTGAGACACGAGGCTCCGTCATAGCCGCCACACGCGTACAGGAGTCCGTCGAAACTGCACGTGCCTGAGGGGAAATATTGGAGAATTGATATTAATTCATTTCGTCCGCCATTTGAAAATAATTATTGTATGTCTTATGTAAGATATCTAGATAAACAAAAACACTGTTTGTACACCGAATGAGTTTTAATTAAAAGTATGAACTTTTTAGGAAGATATAATGTACTTATACCAAATCTTTTCTTTTTTTTTTTATCAATACTGCGAAGGGGAAAAAATGGCACTGCCGAGAATCAAATAACGCGGAATCACCCATTTGTATTACAATAGATGACACTGTTAAACAGGGAGGAGACCAGTGTCTCGCAAGAAGACTATACAATACATATAAATAGAGAACGGATTATCCAAGCCAGACTGGGTTGCAGTTCTCCAAGGGTTTAGATTATGAAACTTAACAAGCCACAATATCTTCAAACTTTCAAAGTAATAAAATTTATGTATTTGATAAAAATTGGTTTAATTTAAATCTATACTTATATAAGAGAGTTTCACTGACTGACTGACTGACTGACTGACTGACTGATTCATTTCAACTGTTTCTCCGAACTGGTAAGTCCTAGGAAGCTGAAATTTGGTAGGTAGCTTTGTCTTATAGTCTAGATGTGCAATAAGACGGATTTTTCGAAATTCCCACTACAACACCTGCCATTGGCGAAAAAGGATTTTTGCTTTCACGGCCATGCCTCGGCCGCAAAGCGGGCGACAGCCCGCTAGTAGGTACATAAAGTAAAGTCAATTAGTACATACAAAATTCCGTATCTCTTTACTAAACAACTTCGCTTAGTCCCCATGGGCGTCACTTGACTCCACTTGTTACTCATAGGATTGTAGCATTCTGCTGAGGCCAAGTCTGAAGCTCCATCATACCTGCGAAATACAGAACAAAGGAATATGGTTTTGGTTAACAACGTATGAGAATGTCATACATTGTCAGAAAAATACATGTCTTACTACATTAAGAACACGGCCATTAATGGTGAAATGGGTCCACTGACAGTAAGATCTATTAACTAACTGTTAAATAATATTATTGGTTCGAAAATGACAAGATAGATAAATAACCTCTACAATCTTAAGAATGTACACAAAATCACAATGTGTAGATCTTATTAACAAAGTATCATACTCAAAGTGTACATTACACCTCCAACAACTTACAACATTATTTCAAGGCTCAATTTATCCCCCCACAAAATACAGCATCTTGCCCAGGCCCAACTTACCCCCCGACGACATACAGCATCTTGCCCAAGCCCAACTTACCCCCCGACGACATACAGCATCTTGCCCAGGCCTAACTTACCCCCGACGACATACAGCATCTTGCCCAGGCCCAACTTACCCCCCGACGACATACAGCATCTTGCCAAGGCCCAACTTACCCCCGACGACATTCAGCATCTTGCCAAGGCCCAACTTACCCCCCGACGACATACAGCATCTTGCCCAGGCCCAACTTACCCCCCGACGACATACAGCATCTTGCCCAGGCCCAACTTACCCTCCAACGACATACAGCATCTTGCCTAGGACCAACTTACCCCCCGACGACATACAGCATCTTGCCTAGGCCTAACTTACCCCCCGACGACATACAGCATCTTGCTAGGCCCAACTTACCCCCCGACGACATACAGCATCTTGCCCAGGCCCAACTTACCCCCCGACGACATACAGCATCTTGCCCAGGCCCAACTTACCCTCCGACGACATACAGCATCTTGCCTAGGACCAACTTACCCCCCGACGACATACAGCATCTTGCCTAGGCCTAACTTACCCCCCGACGACATACAGCATCTTGCTAGGCCCAACTTACCCCCCGACGACATACAGCATCTTGCCCAGGCCCAACTTACCCCCCGACGACATATAGCATCTTGCCCAGGCCCAACTTACCCTCCGACGACATACAGCATCTTGCCTAGGACCAACTTACCCCCCGACGACATACAGCATCTTGCCTAGGCCTAACTTACCCCCCGACGACATACAGCATCTTGCTAGGCCCAACTTACCCCTCGACGACATACAGCATCTTGCCTGGGCCTAAGTTACCCCCGACGACATACAGCATATTGCCAGGCCCAACTTACCCCCCGACGACATACAGCATCTTGCCCAGGCCCAACTTACCCTCCGACGACATACAGCATCTTGCCAAGGCTCAACTTACCCTCCGACGACATACAGCATCTTTCTCAGGCCCAACTTACCCCCCGACGACATACAGCATCGTTCCCAGGCCCAACTTACCCCCCGACGACATACAGCATCTTGCCCAGGCCGGCCACACCACTGCGGCTCCTCCTGTACAACATGGGCGCGATGGGCATCCAGCGGTCAGTCCGCGGGTTGTAGCACTCGCACTCACTGTGGATGGCGAACAAGCTCCCGCCACCTGCTTGTAAGGGAGGAAGTGGGAATTTATTTTGAAAAGGTCACCGGCAGACAGGGAGTGAACATTTCAACAATTAAAAGATAATAAATTATGTTCCTGCTGATTATCGAAAACATCAAACCAATGTAATGTGTGTGTATTGTTAATTGAGATCTAATAGCAAGTAACAGTGCTGCGTTATTTTATTTTTTTTTTTCTCCAGAGCTTTATACTAAATCATGAAGGCCGGTATTTTGACCTTTTGGTTAATAATTAGAGTCCCAAAAATGGC
Source organism: Bactericera cockerelli (assembly GCA_024516035.1). Lineage (NCBI taxonomy): Eukaryota > Metazoa > Arthropoda > Insecta > Hemiptera > Triozidae > Bactericera > Bactericera cockerelli. Next base: position 27,939,338 of record CM044957.1, on the reverse strand, counting down.
AATTTTAGTAAGTGTGAGATTATCTACTCTTGCTTGATACTGATTTGCTTGCTTTTTAACAAGCTACTTTTGTACTTAGTTTATAATTGTACATTTTGGTCATTGATCTGCTAAGTATTTACCATGCCCTATGTGTCGTCGTCATAAAGCCATTATTTGATTAATAAAAGAGGTGCATTAACCTGACAGTCCACCAGAAGGGATTTTGTCCAAATAAGGCCAACGTTTTGTGCTCGTTTTGTGCCGCGAGCACATAGTGAGCCTTATTTGACAAAATCCGTTCTGGTGGGCTGCCAGGTTAACGCACCTTGATAAAAGGACCTCAAGTACATCCCAAACAAGAGTTCATCCATGTTTACGAACCTATAGCGAACACATAAGGCAGCATTCCCTCGGGTTTCCTCTCCTGCGTTCGCTTGGTGGTCAACAGAGAGCGCTGCTCCGGTAGCAGGTGGTACTTCATAGCCTCAAGCAGCAGCTGCTGACACTCGCTGCTCTCCTTGATCAGACTCTCTGACTCCACAGAGCTCATGAGGAAGTCCCGCGCTAGGAGAGGTAGCTTCACGTGACGCAGCAGCTGAATAAGATTGAGGGGATGAGATAATGAGAGAATAAGTAGGGGTGGTATGCAGAGTCCTCACTGTAGGGATGCCTGGGTCATTTGTCCCTTTAGCTGATTTTGTTATTCAGAGTCGTTTGTTTAAAGGTCTGTGCGCATGTGCATTCAGATGTTTCTGTAATAAATAATTTTCAAGGTCGAAGTATTCCCTATAGCAAGGTCGGGGGACCACCCTACAGTGAATCCTATAGGGATTACAAAATCGTCTCTGAATACCAGCCTAGATCTTTTGTAATGAAAATGATAGAACTGTGAAGCTGTTGAGATCAGGTGAGAGAGGTTCATGAGGTTAAGGGCTTGATAAAAGAGAATAAGGCAGGAATTGTTTAACACTTTTTTGGAATTGAGGGGCTAAATTACGAGAAAGCATTAAATTCAGATAATCCAGGATGTCCCTGAAGTTGGGAATATAGTGCGCTGTGATTGGCTGAAACTCCGATTCGAAGGAGCGTCTGGCTATTAACTTTAATCCTGTTTTACGTTTCGGCCCTAAGTTCTAGTTTGGATTCGTTTATTGTCATCTGTGAATGGATTTCTTTGTTATGATTTATTACAAATACTTTCCTTGATTTTATTTCAGAGAAGTTTTCTAAAAAGTCACATGGCACTATCAAAAAGGTACTGAAATTGTACAAACTCAATTCAATTAACTTAATTGAATTACATCTTCATAATATAAGAATAAGAAATGCCTTTCCTTACCAATACCAAAAAAAAAAAAAAACACTATACCTACATTAATATATATTATAATAAGTATAGGAGTCTCAACTTACCTTGGCAATGTACTGAACCCGCTCCACTGTGTCATGCTTCACCCAATTCAGCACGGATAGGAACACCTTCTCCTCTGACGCAATGTTCAGCTGATTGTTCGAGATAAGCTCTTCCACCTAGGGACAAAGGATGCGAAATTATGTTAGAACATTACATGAGTGAGAATTTTTGTCAAAAAGTTTCTGTTATGATTTTTAATGGTTTTAAAGTCTGTCCTGAGATTTTAACATAGTAAGTAACGAGTAAGTGGAAATTATTATAATAACTTTAACGTAGCTATAACTCGCTAAGTAAAAGGTTACCTCGCTTAAAACTAGACAAGAGCTACCAGAAAGTAATTAACATCATAGTAAAGAATTTATCCAAAGATAATAGATTCCTTTAAATAAATTTCTATTCTTCTTTTTTTCGCTTCACTTGAGTTTAATGTCGCATTCAACTACATGGTCAATTGTCATATTATCACGACGCGTCTCTTCTTTTTAAGGTGTTATCCTAGGTCATTTATAAAACTATTCATCACTTCCAAAATTACACTTTGAATAACTAGAAGGAACATTGGAACCAGAATTTCACCACCACGTCAATATGAACCAGACCTCTCTTTAAAACACACTCGCAATAGAAAATAATTCAAATTTTTAGTTTCAAATTACTTCAGTGGATAAAATACATCACATTAGTACACTGCAGCTGGAACGTAACTCATGAGAGACAAATGCAAGCCTTCGGAGAGAACGTGACTGAAAAATTGAGAGCATTCCTTTGATAAATAGATATCCGGGGGAATATGACTAAGAAGGATGTGGATGAAGAAGAATATCTTTCCTCAGATGAAGTGCGATCATACTTCAGATGGTGAGTTTACTAATCATCCTTTAACCGAAGAGTTTAGTAATCAACTAATCATCCATTAACCGAATATTTGATTCCGGGCAAACTTTTATACATTTGTCACAAAGAAAGTAAAATAACCATTACTTGATTAAATTCAGATTCTTACATCGTGAGATAATAATAATGATATCACCTTATTTACACTGTCCAATAGGAACTCCCATTATCCAGTCAGTGAGCCCAAAACGTATTGCGTAATCAAAATACCAAATAGGAGGATAACTTGTCATGTCCCGGCGAGAATCCAAACCGAAGACCTCCGCCAACACCTTGACCACTTTGCACAACACTTTTTTTTCCTAACTCCCTCAGGCGCGTCTACTTGTCATTTTTTTTCCTAACTCCCTCAGGCGCGTCTACTTGTCATTTTTTTTCCTAACTCCCTCAGGCGCGTCTACTTGTCATTTTTTTTCCTCACTCCCTCAGGCGCGTCTACTTGTCATTTTTTTTCCTCACTCCCTCAGGCGCGTCTACTTGTCATTTTTTTTCCTAACTCCCTCAGGCGCGTCTACTTGTCATTTTTTTTCCTAACTCCCTCAGGCGCGTCTACTTGTCATTTTTTTTTCCTCACTCCCTCAGGCGCGTCTACTTCTTCCTGCTCCTGCAACTCGTGCTGGCGACACTCATCATCTCGTCTATCTTCTACTTCAAGCCGTTACACACGGCGCTGCTCAACAATCTGGACGTGCTCTACATCGCCGAGATCACCGGCCTGCTCTGTCTCTTCATGCTGAGTATGTACGAGGCTGTGCGATGTGACTCCGCGTGTGGCAGCCCCGTGAATATGGTGACGCTCGGCATTTACACCATCGCGCTGGCAATCCACGCGTGTGGAACCATCTATATGTATTCGAGTGATCAGGTGAGAGTAGTGGTGAGATAGAGGGAAAGAGAAAGAGAAGAGAGGAGAGAGAGAGAGAGAGAAAGCGATGAGAGGGAGAGAGTGATAAGAGGAAAGAGGAATGGGAACAGAGGAAATTACGATAAGTTGTACAGTCATAATATGACTATCTTGCAAATTGTAAAAATGTGGTACCGTGAAAGGCATTTTTTCATAAATATCTTTAAAAAGATAGGTACCCAAAAAAAATATACCCCAGAGAATTATGTTATCAAGTAAATAGGTATTACAATAACAAACCTACCTTGTAATATCTTTAATATATGTACATTATCGGTCCGTATTAATTTGCAAATGAAATTTATGTTTAGTTTTTATGACGCGCCTTAATTTTGAATATAAATATGATACATTTGACATTACTTTGATATAGTTTCTATGTTCATCAGCACCTCACTATAAAGTTGAATAAATTTTAAGTTAAAAAACAAATAGTTTTAATGTTCGAAAGTTCTTATAAGTAGTTTTATCAACAAATTTCATTTTTTACTGGAATTTACGGTCACTTTGAGTTATGAAGATATCAAAAAATATAGGATATTATAACGTCAGGACTCCAAGGACTTCACTAGTATCTTCGAGAACGGTAAGTTTCCTTGTAAGAACTCACTCAAATTTGGTAGATAAAATAACTTCAGGTTAACTAAGTACCTTTAAAAAATAGCAAAGATAATATTTAAGTTTTAATTACCACTGCCATGACTGGTGGACCTTATCAATTTTTTAAGAACAAAAATTAGATACGAGAGATTTTGTTTACATTCTCGGTAAAGACTTATTACTCGAAGTACATGTAGCCATGAAAACCTTACATTATATAGGTACATGTCAATTAAGAGACAAAAAAAAAATTTTAGTAAACATCATCCGCACGAACTTAACGTGGTAATATTTGTCTTCGACAACTTACGTGGTATTATTTGTCTTTGCCAACTTCACGTGGTATTATTTTCACCATGTCTACCTATGACAGACATTTTCAGTAGAAAAATAATTTTCTGCCATAGTTTCAGTAGAGAATTAGGTCGTTAAAATATGGTGCAGTATTGACCAATTGAGGGCTCTAGTATCAAAACCGGCTTTCTCCACTTTTTCTAATTTTACAGGACGGGCAAAAAAAAATTTGAACGAAAACCTTTATTCAATGTATTTGATTGTGGAGAGAGAACAGTTTGAAAATGAACGCATATTTTACAACAGAATTACTATGGGAGAGAATAGGTTTTGAGATGTAATGTTTTTTTCAGTCTATGCGACTTTAAAAAGAGATTCCAGGGGTACCACAACCTCATTTTCAATTTTTTTGGAGAGAGCCGGTTTTGATACTAGAGCCCTCAATTCATCAAACGGTATTTCAGATATTCCGGTTCGCATCTCATCTGTTCTCCGACTACACACTGCTCGTGTTTGCTTTCAAGATCCTCAACTTCCTCATCACCTGTGTGGACATCATCTCCGATACTCAGGTGAGGGAATACAATATATATACAGGGTGTCCCACCAAACTTGGACACCTCAAATTACTCGGCCCCTGAAAGAGTTTTTGAAAAATAAAAAATCCTAGGGTACATGTGCTAATTATGCGGTTTCAGTTATGAAAAATTTTTTATACAGGGTGGTTCAAAAGTCAGAAATTGAGGTGTCAACTTTCGATTTTTAAATGGATCGACCTGAATTTTATTTGATAATTTTACTTCTAATTGATTCCTGAGTACTTTTTTAAACAAAAATATTACATACAGGGTGGTTTTTTTTCGACCAATTTTTTTTCTAAATCTTGAATAACTCAAGTTCGGTTAATTTTTTCGATAACAAGAATAGAATGTGTTTGTGTAATGAATATACGCACTTTCAATTGGCATCAAAATTTTTTATACAAAGTGGTTCACAAGTGAAATAATGACTTGATTTTTTTTAAAACCGAGTTTTTTTAATTTTTTATTTAGGATTAATAATTCTCGTCTAATTTTACACATTTTTCGTTAGTCATATCGAAAAACAAAACTAAAGTTTTGTACAGGGTGAGACATATTTTTTTTGTAACACCCTGTATATGGGCAGTCAAAGAGACGCAAAATTAAATATAAAAACTAAATATGCAAGAAAAACTTTGATTTTTAATTAAACTAAAAAGTTATGGTGTTTTAACTAATATTGTCGCATGGACCACCCGGTAGATATTTTCTTAAACCATCATATGGGTAGTCGAAACTGTCTAAAATTCATTGAGGAGTCCAAATCTGAAAGAAAAAAAATGAATTCAAAAAGCCATGCTCAATTTTGTGTTTACACCTACCTATTCTTTATTTCAAGTTCTAAAATCATTCAGTGTGGACACCAAATTGAAAATGGCTTCAAATTCGTGTTTTTTACTTGTTTTTCCCACATGATTCGAAGTGTTCGTTGAATTTTATACAACTTAGAGTACCTACAGGATAGTTTAAGAAAATATCTACAGGGTGGTCCATGCGACAATATTAGTTAAAACACCATAACTTTTTACTTGAATTATAAATCAAAGTTTTTCTTGCATATTTAGTCTTTATATTTAATTTTGCGTCTCTTTGACTGCCCATATACAGGGTGTTACAAAAAAAATATGTCTCACCCTGTACAACACTTTAGTTTTGTTTTTCGATATGACTAACGAAAAATGTGTAAAATTAGACGAGAATTATTAATCCTAAATAAAAAATAAAAAAAACTCGGTTTTAAAAAAAATCAAGTGATTATTTCACTTGTGAACCACCCTGTATAAATTTTTTTGATGCCAATTGAAAGTGCGTGTATTCATTACACAAACACATTCTATTCTTGTTATCGAAAAAATTGACCGAACTTGAGTTATTCAAGATTTAGAAAAAAAATTGGTCGAAAAAAAAACCACCCTGTATGTAATATTTTTGTTTAAAAAAGTACTCAGGAATCATTTAGAACTAAAATTATCAAATAAAATTTAGGTCGATCCATTTAAGAATCGAAAGTTGACACCTCAATTTCTGACTTTTGAACCACCCTGTATAAAAAAAATTCATAACTGAAACCGCATAATTAGCACATGTACCCTAGGATTTTTTATTTTTCAAAAACTCTTTCAGGGGCCGAGTAATTTGAGGTGTCCAAGTTTGGTGGGACACCCTGTATAGGGCTGTCGGGCTGGTACGATACCTATCACAACCATGGAGGATCAAGACATGGAAAACTCGTAATCCTGCAAACCTGTCAGGAAACTACACAGTATATTATGACTACTGTTATCAATTGGGGGCAAAAAAATATTTTTATTTGCAAAAACGAACAAAGTGCTTCCAATTTCTAATTTTGGAAATTTATCGGAAGTAATACTTGAAAAGCGCGTAAATAAAAAGAATTCATTTGTTATTTTTGTAATTTCATCTATGTTATAACTACACAAAATGGCCGATTTTATGAGACAGGTTCATTACCCATGAGATATACGTAATGAGTTCTTCATTACTTCCTCCATGATTAAAAAGTTATCACAATAAAGGAAATGTATGTAACTTTCATGATCTAATTAAATTTGTAAACGTGATATTATATTTCCTCTTGAAACTTCCAGGCCCTTCACTTCGTCCAATGCAAGGACTACATCCTGTCCTGTGCCAACCTCTTCTTCAACATATTCCACATGTTCCAGTGCACCCTGGCCCTCATGCCAGTGCGGGAGGAGCCCGGGCTACTCGAGACCATGATTGCAATGGTCAGCTGGGAGAGCTCCTGGGTATGACGTCATCAAGTACTGATGACATCATCACAGCCAAGTCAGACAAGAGATATGAACATTTACTTTCACATTAAATTGAGACAAGATGGCATCAACATAATATTAATCATTTTCAATTGGTTTTGGTATTTTAATTTTCCATTAGGTATTGCTAGACAACTTATTTGAATGTTTCTTTTTAGACAGGTACGTTACACAATGAAATAGATACCTATTTTACAGAGTTTCACCCAACGTTGACACCTAATAAGATAAGTTGTAAGTATAATACAGAGTTTCTAGTGAATGGAGGGTACCCGCTGTCTCAAAGGGACTACCAGTTCAAAGGATGTTAAACCCAGGAAGAAGAAGAAAGGACTCACTTGAGAGAATGGCAGTAGCAGGAACTCTTCCGTGTTCATAACCTCCTGGAAGTTGAGCAAGGCATACTTGTGAGATCTCCTGTGAAGCTCCTTGCAGGAGTGGGTGTCTGAAATGGGAGAACTCACTGGTCAGAACCTCAGTACATGGATGTACGGATTATTTTACTTTGGGTGACATTATTGAAGTACTAGTCTTCAGCAAATGTTTGCAGAACATTTAGTTTGAGCTATTTTCTTCTGTCAAGTGCCATTTTCCTATAAACGCTCAGCAAACAAGAGTCCACCTTACGTACGCCTATTAGTAATCATTGTTATATTCAAGTTAGTAGACATCATAGCTAGTACAAATAATAGTTATTATATTGAAGAGGCTGCGGAATGAAATATTTATGTAGTTTGAATGAAGAAGGAGGTGGGTGAGGAGGATTCAGATGATGACGAAGATAGCGCCTGCACTAACTACTTCTGAAAATTATGATTTTTGGGAATAAGAAAAATACCTAGGTACAGTACACGAGCTCTAGCTTGGCGTATGAAACTTTCCTCTTGCGCCAAATTAGGATACAAATGAAGGGGAAGATGCGGTGGCGCTGAGTATATTTTATAAAACAATCATCAGGTACAAGACTATAATGAACACTATTCACGTTATAATCTCAAGCCGCATTTAGATAAAATCTTGCTCTGCTCATCCAAAGGTTATCTGCCAAGCTAAAGCTCGTTTACTATAGGGTAAGGTTGCCATATTTGGGGAGGTAACTTTTGAACGCCTATAAAATGAAAACGGTAAAGTCTTTTTTAAATAAATAAAGTCCAAATTACACAGAATACCTAATGTTTTTTATTATTCCTCAGAGTTACAGAACAATAAAAAAGAAAAAAGTAATTAAAAAATTAACATAAACAAAACACTTCAAAAATGGCAGTCAAAAATTTGTGATCCTAATTTGGGGAGGTTCTAATTTTTTGAAAATTTAGGATTTTTTCATTGATTTTTTAATACTTTTGGCCAACATTCCTTTACTGCAATATTCACAAATGAATTTCTCATCTTTTCCTGCACATAGTGAGTGTGCCCACTGCCCACCTTTCACAAATGAGACACATGATCCAGCGCTCACCATTTCTTGCACGACAGTCTTCAGAATACAGTGTTTTTAAGGTCGTCCCCAAATTGGGCAAAGTGATATGCAAGAACAAAAATAATTTTCTATTTTTACACAGAATTAAAAGAAAACTTTAAAGCTGAGATATGAAAGAACAAACTATTTTTATATGCATTTTTAAATTCTTACCTTTTTGTTGACCAAACTTCACTAGTTTTAACTTTTTAGTTTATGATCAGGAATCACATGGAAGTTGTTTACATTTATAATTCTGACATTAACCGCAGGCAGCAACATCTCCTTGAGTAGAAACACTGCCTCCCCAAATTAGGAAACCTCCCCAAATATAGCAACCTTACCCTACTGTCACTACTCTTGTTGTGTTCATTTAAGAAGAGTATTTATTAGTTTTGTAGAGATAAAAAGGGTGACAATGACGTGAAATTCATCAAAAAAAAAGACTTAAAAATGATCCAAATTTTTTTTTTTTATGATAAGCATTCTTGCTTATGGACTCGGAAAACTAGGAATTTTATTTCCAATTGAAGCAATCAATATAGGGTAGTGGATTTGAGCTACTACAACAAAAGGCTGAAGTATTATATTTAAAACAATAGAAATTTTCTCAGAATTCATTATTCATTTCTTTTCCAAAAATTTGGCGCCTCTTGTACGGAACGAAGGTCTCACAAGAAAAATATTAAATTCTGACCTAAATTTTTCGTCTGACCTATTTACTTTACGAGCTCACTAATCTCCTTTCTTTATATCTCTAAGCAATGTATTGTATTAATACCTAGTATTAACCTTTTAAAGCTGTTCCGTACATAACCTTTAGGTACAAATAGACCCTACAAATAGATTGGTGCTTACTACTTAGTGCTATGGACTGGTGCTTCCATTTCAACAAAAAAAATTAATTGGATAATATCTTCTTTGGATTATCTTTTGGTGCATAGATCATAAGAGTGTTGTGATAGTTGCTTATTTACCTACGTCCATTTTTAGTAGAACTATTTTATACTTTCCGTAGCCAGTAGAAAATGGAATTTGTATTGGGCTCAATTAATGTATTGGAAGCAACCAGTAGTGTCATTTGAACGTTTTTTGATGATTCTGGCTGAACAGTCACGGAGATTCTATTGATCTCTTTGACTACAACATCTTTTGTTATTGATCAAAAGCAGTAAATGAATTTCAAAAGAGCAGAAGATGAAGATAGCATTAATGTGAGTGTGAGGGAGAGGGAGAGGGAGAGAGAGAGAATATCACAGGCAGAATAAGGATTTAAGCGAAATTTAATATGGAAATACACACGAGTGTCAGGAGAGAAGAGAGAGCTATAATGGTATTATTGTCGCTGTCGAGACAGCATTCTTGCGCCCATAAAGTTCAATTTTATAGCTCCGTCCTATGTTATAGTTACCTCCTTGCTCTATCTCTGTCCTTAACTTTATATGTATTTATATGTCTCGTTCTCAATCGCTTATCAATATTTTTATGATTTTTCTTTGAATATTTCTACCCCATTAAAAGTTATTTTTCGTCTCGCTCTCTCTCTCTCTCTCTCTCTCTCTCTCTCTCTCTTACTCTAAAATATTCCAACTCACTTTGGAAATATTCCAACTCAGCTGCATGGTCATATCACGACGGGGGCGTTACCCTCCATTCGGAGGAAATTCTCAAACCTGCTACCCACATAAACCTCACCCAGCCTGGGTGGGGCCGAAATGAAAGCATCACGAAGTTTTCACCTCGCTGGACGATGCTTAACTTCGGTGATCCTACGAGAACCGGTGCATTTAACGTGCCATCGACCCTGGCTAACCCTCATCACTTGCTTAACGATATAAGAGCAGTTTTTTTTTCTCCGTTCTTTTTTTTTAGTCCACCTTGTCTTTTTCTGTTAATACTTTCACAATCCCTCCCCATCTTCTCTCACTCCCCCGCGCCCCCAAGTGTCCACCCCGCACCAGCACATCCCCATGGAGGCGTCACTATCCCACCCTATCGATCGCTCCCCTAACAGACAAGGGTAAAAAATGAGGACAGAATGGCGGAGGGACGTGGAAATGTAGTGGGAGGAGGAGGGGCATGATTGGGAGGCGGGGTAGAGAAGGAGTACACAGAGAGGAACATGAGGGAAGAGAGAGAAAAAGGAATACTGGGAGGGGGATATATGGTTGACAATGGGAAATTAGAAAGGATAGGAGAGAGAGAAAATTGTGGTGGAGAGAAGTAGAGTACAAACAGGAGGAGATCTATTTATTTTATCTTAAATTTCTTACTTGCATTGTCGTCTGGTTGTTTTCTATCGATTAAAACTCCGCATACCGACACAATAACTGCCTTTAAAATGTTTTCATAACCCCAACACCCTTATTTGTAAGTAATAATAATTTTGATTTATCTTGTCAGAGATACTTTTCTTCAACGTTTCATAGGAAAGATCTCAACTTGAATTGTCGTACCTATAATGGACGGGAATAATCCATCGATATTCTCAAGAATCTCAAGTCAAATATAACAAAAACTAGCTAATCATTAGTCAATAAATGAATGGCATCCACTGATTAGTCAATATATGAATGGCACAGCTAGTTGTTACTTACTATAGGTAGGTCTTAGATTTTCGAGAAAAACTAAATATGATTTAGAAAATAATAATTTACGAGATAACGGACTCGGTATGTAATGATGAAAATAACAATGTTTTCAGGAATTCAAACTTTATTGTGTGGAAAATACATTGCGTTTTATTGCCCACGTTGTTCCCCCCTCCAGCCTATGATATTTTGTATAGAATCCATCCCCAGCCGAGAATTTCCTTACGAAAGATATAGCCATAGTAAGTATACAGTATGTTTCAGAAAAGGTGGCCACCCCCTCGTAACTTTTGAACGCGACGGAATTTTTCAATTCTGTAAAGTCCTAAGTATAGGAAGTGCCCTATGGCCCATCCTGTGGTCATATTTATTTTTGGCCCCGGTTGGCCCTTCCAGCTTTTAGGCCATATTTTTTCATTTTTCTCGAGAATTTTAAATGGAATGCTATATTTTTTATTCCTGTTCATTAAAGTCCAAAATAGGCTGAGTATAATGAGCTTTTAAATTTTTCAAAAACCTTATCAGGGGCGGAGCTAGTAGGGTGCAAGGTTCAAAACTGTTACACGCTGTATTTCAGCGTTAGTTAGATTTTTTAGTACTTGTTTTACTTACTTAGGTTCAAAATATTGTTTTACGCCATATGAAATCAAAAAAATATTCTTGTTTGCTTCTAATCAGGGTCATAGTAAGGTTTTTGTAAAAGTACTTTTTTTCTCACGTCAATTTTTCCGTAAATTAATGGTGTTCTCGAAATTGGCATTTTTAGAGGTGAAAGTCTGCAATGACATATGTTTTTTATGCTTGAAATCGAAAGAAAACTTAACGAAGAAACGATTAAGACGATAAAAAAAGTCATTTAACCTGCTAGTTTTTTTACGACAGTGTCCGGTAAAGTGGGTGAATTTCGTATGGGATTTTATTTGTTGAGGAAATACAATTGGCATAGAAAATAAATAATACCTAATAAGGGAATAATTCTTCAATAAATATAACTAAATGCGAAATTAAATGAAAATTATTTCTTCTAAATCAGTGCCGGATATTTTTTTTTTTTTTATTCCCTTTTTTTCACTTTTCAAAGTTCAAGTTGTATCAAAAATAATTATCGGATAATGCTGCTTCTAAAGTCGGCCTAGGGTTCCCCATTTTGTTTGGTTAAGACAATTTAGTTGGTAAATTGGTAAAATCTGTAAAAAAACATTGTCATCATTCTGGAGTCAGTCCGATGGCGCTTTGAATGCAACGATTCTTGTATGATCACCGAAGTTAAGCAACGTCCAGCGAGGAGAAGACTTCGTGATGCTGGCATTCCGGCCTAACCCAGGCTGGGTGAGATATGTGTGTTTAGCAGGTTGGTGAGTTTCTTGCGAATGCAGGGTAACACCCCCGTTATGATATGACCATGCAGTTGAAACGCGATATTAAACCCAAATTAAAAAAAAAAACACTGCCAATTATGGACACAATTCTTCCTCGTGATTGCTTCACATTGTAAATACGTGCCAATTTTGAGATTTTATAGAAAATTACTTGTATCTCCAAAATGGCTCAACCGATTTTCTTCAAATTTGTTTTATATGGTAGAATATCGTTTTTTCTACATTCTAAATTCAACAAAAAATTCTGTATCGGCAAGTCGTGGTCCTTATTTTTTTACTTTTTTGTGCAAAATTTCAGATTTTCTTAAATATCAGAGTCATATTATAATTAATTTAAAAATAAATATAAATAACCTATGTAAAATAATAATATGCATATTCTTACAAAATTTCATCGAAATCGGGTGTACCGTTCACGAGATATAAGCGTTTAAGTAAAAAGTTAGTGGTCAGGCGCATGGTCTCTTTCACCCAGAACCGCTTGTATGAATTCGATGAATTTAAAATGGGACTACAGAATGTCTCCTAGATGTGTGCAAATTTCATCAAAATCGGTCGAGTAGTTTCCGAGATTTGCGCGTTACAAGGAATCATTTTAACAGACCGACAGAGCGACAGACCGACAGACCGACAGACAGACACAAAACCAAATTTACTCAGTAGGATATGAAACGTCCAGAAATATGAAAAAAATTGAAATCGGAGCAAAAAAATATTTTTTTTTACAAAAACGAACACAATACTTCCGATTTCTAATATTAGAAATTTCTCGGAAGTAAAATCATACTGGTGTTGCTAGTAATGAATACCAGGTCTCTAAATAAAAATCTAATTATCTCAAAATTTAAGAGAAAAAAATACCAGGTCAAGTACCAAACTCTTGAGGGTGAAAATTAAACCAATTCAATTATTTTAAAGAGGAGAAGAGAGAGAGAGACAGAGAAAAAAAAATATATCCGGCACTGATTTAGAAGAAATAATCTTCATTTATATTCGCATTTAGTTATGTTTATTGAAGTATTATTCCCTTATTAGGTATTATTTATTTTCTATGCCAATTGTATTTCCTCAACAAATAAAATCCCATACGAAATTCACCCACTTCACCGGACACTGTCGTAAAAAAACTAGCAGGTTAAATGACTTTTTTTATCGTCTTAATCGCTTCTCCGTTAAGTTTTCTTTCGATTTCAAGCATAAAAAACATATGTCATTGCAGACTTTCACCTCTAAAAATGCCAATTTCGAGAACACCATTAATTTACGGAAAAATTGACGTGAGAAAAAAAGTACTTTTACAAAAACCTTACTATGACCCTGATTAGAAGCAAACAAGAATATTTTTTTGATTTCATATGGCGTAAAACAATATTTTGAACCTAAGTAAGTAAAACAAGTACTAAAAAATCTAACTAACGCTGAAATACAGCGTGTAACAGTTTTGAACCTTGCACCCTACTAGCTCCGCCCCTGATAAGGTTTTTGAAAAATTTAAAAGCTCATTATACTCAGCCTATTTTGGACTTTAATGAACAGGAATAAAAAATATAGCATTCCATTTTAAATTCTCGAGAAAAATGAAAAAATATGGCCTAAAAGCCGGAAGGGCCAACCGGGGCCAAAAATAAATATGACCACAGGATGGGCCATAGGGCACTTCCTATACTTAGGACTTTACAGAATTGAAAAATTCCGTCGCGTTCAAAAGTTACGAGGGGGTGGCCACCTTTTCTGAAACATACTGTATAGTCCAAAGCATCCTCTTGTGAAAACCTTGACCTCTCATTTGGGACAGAAACTTTATCGATAAAAGAACGCGTGTTTCTTCTCTCCTCAGAAACAAGACAAAACTACATTCAGCACTTAGAAAGAAAACTTGAGCTTGTACAAATAACACATTGACCTAATTCAGCGCGGGAGAAGCCTATTCCTTCTCTTGTGACGCCTTCATTTTTTCAAAACTTTTTCATTTTTTAGAATAGTGGGGGTAAAACCAGCACACAAAGCTCTTGAACTTTGATATTTTTTGTCTCAAGTGTTTTTAAGGTTTTTTATTGTCTTTGGAAAGTTTAGCAAAATCATACTAGGTAGGTACGAAGTGACTTATTTAATGCCTTCCAAATATTCTTCGTACATTCTCTTGTTAAAAATAAATATATCAAATTTCCTGTTACATCCTCATGAGGTAAAAAAGAAAGTTACCCTTTAGGTAAATACTAATTATATATGTTTCAATCTTTATTTTTCAACCAAGCAACAATATTATACAACAATAATTAGATACTTCATAAACAGACCTTCTTTTGTATTTCATGCCTCCTTTTCGTTCAACTTTTTATCCCTGTCCCAATTTTCTTTTTTCTGTTCTATTCTTCCTTTTCACCCTACATTCTCTTTCTCTCTCTCTCTCTCTCTCTCTCTCTCTCTCTCCTTCTCTCTCTCTCTCTCTCTCTCTCTCTCTCTCTCTCTCTCTCTCTCTCTTTCTCTCTGTTGCGTGTTGCCTACGCATTGTGCTCTAGTTTCCGTGTCGTAATACACGTGTACTAACACGCCCTCCACCTTTAAGTATATCTTCTGCTATACTAACCCTATTATCTACTATTTACGTATCCTTCTCCCTCTGCCGCGCCTTAAATTAAACTTTTACTTTTCTAAACAAGAATTTTATTTCTTATCTAAAATTTTCTTTGGAAACTACCATCACTATTGATTGAATTTTCCTAAGTCATTATTCCCTGTGCATTGAAAGAAAAAGTATAGTAGATGAGTTGGGTAGAATTAATTCTAAACAGCTCATATACTATAGGTATACAGGGTGTCCCACGACTAGATGCAAATATTTCAAGGGTAGGTTCAGCGCCCCATGGACTATCATATAAGCTGAAGTTGCAGTGGGGCATTTTGCTTCATTAAAGAGTTATGTCCAAATCCCTATTTTTTCCCACGGTTCAAGAGTCACTGTACGATCAATTACTAAATGATGGTGTTTTTCCTAAATATGATCAATAATATATTATACGAGTATATGCGTAAAAACGTAAGTTGCCTCTTCCGATTGCAGATCTAAACTTCAAGGTCCCGACAGCACGTTTGAACGACCTTTGATTGAGCCGAAACTTTTTCCAGATATTTTTAATATTTATTAGAACCATATTTTTTCGGAGGAGAAATAAAATTCGGAGAAAAATAATCCTTCTCTATAGCTAAAGGCCACCCCAGTATACATGTACAATCATCTGCTAGTTACCTACTCATAAATCACAATCTTCCTTTACTCAGCATGTTCTTTATCTCTTTTTTTAACTGGTGAATTTAGATAGTAATAATTATTATTTAAAGTTATTACCTAATGCATTCATAAACAAGCAAATCTACCCAGACGGTATTTTAGATAGAAAATTATAGCTTGATTCCCCGCCTTATATTAAATAGGTAGGTACTTACTTCTTATATTTATTCAATTTTATTTACTTTCTCAGTTATAGGTAGATATGTATATAAAATGAAATAGAGAACATATTATAAGAGTAAAGCATTCTGACTTATAGATTATGTAAAACAGCATTAAACCACCATTTGCATTCTCCGAGTTTTTTGACCCCAGGAAATTCTTCGCTTCCATGCAGCTTTGCAGGGATTCCATTTCTCACGACACTTGTAGGATTTCTTGGAATGATTTTTACATAAAAATATTATGTACACCTGTGTTGTCTAGGTACAAATTATAATAATTACCTCGCCATTATAGCTCGGGTTGTAATAATTATATTGACGGTTAGGAAATTACAACCTAGTTTTAAACATGGAAAGTTGAGGTGTTTAAAGCGTTTATGAAATGATGTGAATTCTTACTGATGGAACTTGATGGATAGTTTACTATGCAATAAATTATATTAAAGGTTATTTACCTGTGTATAATTTCACCATCAACTTTTTTTTGAAGTTTCGCAAGTTAGTGTCAATAGGACGTTGAATACACACATTTCTCGTGAGATCTCTAAATTAAGCAACGTACAACGAGGTTAGGACTTGCATGGTGTCCATTTGACCAACCTTAGCTTGGATAGATTGTTTCACGGACTTTTATTATTTGAAAATAAATATATTATGTACAGTGAAATTATTGCACACACCAACTGTCAAAAGTTATGACTTGAAACAAATGTAGTGCTGATAAATGTATTTTATTAGCACAGCCGTGGCCGTTGGAAAAATTTGTAGCCGATCTTGGCATTCAAGTCACCTTTTGAGCTATTAAGAGTGGTTTTATAAAGGTATAAATATTTTTTCTAACACTGTTTATACATATTTTAAACATTGAAAGTTTGGACAAAACTGTACTCACCTGCAAAGCTTCGGATTCCTAGACAGTTTGAGGGGTGTAATTGACGCATGAGAAATTTACAACAAGCCTCGCGAACTGAGGCGATTTGTAGTAGACTAGAAGCTGGCAGTAAAACCTGCGAAATGTGAAGAACTTTCTTTATTTCAAAGTGAAAAATTCAAATCTTGCAAAATACTCGAACATCATTATACGAAGAGAAAAAAAAGGTTTTTATTGCGATATATTGCCAACTTGGTCCCCCTTCAGTCCATATTTTGTTAACAAATCACTGCCCCTCCGCTCCAGATTTTCATACGGAAGACATACTCGTACTGTAGCGCCTACCTGTATTGCACATTTGAAATGATACACTATAATTTTATTTCTAGTTTGTCTCCTACTTCAGGTTTCTACACAAAGAAGTTTTAACCTTTAAGAAATTTGAACTTTGATACATCCAGCTTTCACCATTGTGTGACATGTAAGCCTTTGCGTGCATGTCCCTTATTACAGAAGTTTCAAAGGTAGGTAAGGTTCGTTGACCTCAAGAGGGTATTTTACGACAGCTCCGGGTTTATGACGAGTTGATGAGGTTTGATAGTTTTCGTTGAACGAATAACGAATAGTCAAGTGGTTAACGCGCTAGTATGGTGATCCAGGTAGCGAAAGGATCCATGGTTCGAATCCCACCCAGTGCATGAATTTTTCCTCATTCATTTGAGTTTGTGACCACATAATAATAAGACTCTGAGGGTTAGGTGGTAGAAAAATGCTTTAAGCATTAACCTCGCCTGGTGGATACCTTCTACTAAAAAGTGTTGTTATTATTATAATAAAGAGGGAAATAAATAAATGATGTGGTTTCATAGTATAGGGTCTAGGGCTCTCGAGTTTCTAGGGTCTAGGCTCGAGCGAAAAAAAAAAATGGGAAGCACGAAGATGCTCTAATCTTCAAAAATGGTGTATCATGTTGTGCTTCTCTTTAACGTTTTCTAGTTTCCTGAAATTTCTAGTTTTAGGGGATAAGTGTCAGTTCTGAGTAAATTCTGATTTTGTTTATTAAAAGCACAAGTTTGATAATTCCTCACCTGAACATTCTCCTCTGTGATCATAATCTCGCCGGTGTAGGAGAAATCCACCAGATGGCGCAATGCCATGGCGTCGATATCTTGGAAACCGATCTCAGTCTTCCCTTTCTCTACCATGTCATCTAGAGAAGCAAAATAAGCAAGGACCCAAAGTGTCCAGAATAAAAGGTCTAAACTACAAAGATAGATCAATGTTTCCGTCCTATTTGACCAGTAGGTATAATCTAACTCTATAAATGATCATTGAGCAATGATACAAGTAAAATTCAATTTGAATTTTTAAATTGAAAAAAAAAAAAAAATACCTACATAGATGTAACTGAGATAACTGTCACAAAAATTTGAACCACTCACAATTTTTTTCTTAAGTCGTAAAAACAAGAATTTGACTAACAAAATGACTTCGTACAAACCGTAAGCCTAAAGAAACTAAGGTACTAATTTCAAACCAAAATGGAGTAATTAATAATCTAAATCTAAATATCTACATAAATAGTTAAAATGTAAAGATCTTCTACAAAATAAAAACTGGACTCAATCTATATTTATATGTTAAAAAAGTCTTGTTTACATGTACCTAATCTAGTTTTCTATATTATAATAAGTTCATCGTAACAAGCTTGGTTGGAAACTTGCTACGATTTTCAAGTATAACAACAATAAAACAAAGCCTTTAATCCTTCTTTTATTCTTGTATGTACTTGAAAATCTTTCTCAGGCCAATAATTGTTATGGCTATAGCAGATGTAATTAGGTAGGCATTAAGTTTATTGCTGTGAGTTTTCTCGAAAAATAAAGATCTCTACGTGGGGTAGGTATCGTTTCAGAATTCATGGATATTTACTTTTCCTTACAAAATTTCAGGTGTATGTTAGAAGGTAAAACATATTGCTTTTACATATAGGTACCTAAATATTTTATGTTGAGCTTTTTTGGGGATTGCCTAGATAGGTATGAATTATTCAATCCAGGAAAAGAGGAAAATCAATATTCTAGGTACGAAGGTAAGTAAATTTTTAACCCCGATTTTTTCTTATTCCCAAAGCTCTTGTGTGTCTCACTCCTGATATACACATTACATAGGTCCTTATCTAGATATCTAGAATATCTAGATAAGGACCTTTCACATCTGTCTAGTTCTATTATTCCTAGAGAAAGTACATGGTATTGAGTAAATTAGTTTACAACAACATATTGTTATGTAACATATCAACATAGTCTTGTTTTGTTGTGACAGCTGTCGTTGTGAGTGTATGTTCCTTACTGTCTAGTAGGTAAGTATACTAAGTTGTGAAAGGGCCCTGAAGAAATCTACCTACACTCAAAAGCTTTTAAGAATTACTAACATTCAAAATTAAATAAAGTAAAATGCAAAGTTATAGAATTAAATTTAGGGCTCTAGTATCAAAACCGGCTCTCTCCCAAAAAATTGAAAATGAGGTTGTGGTACCCCTGGAATCTCTTTTTAAAGTCGCATAGACTGAAAAAAACATTACATCTCAAAACCTACTCTCTCCCATAGTAATTCTGTTGTAAAATATGCGTTCATTTTCAAACTGTTCTCTCTCCACAATCAAATAAATTGATTAAAGGGTTATTATTATTATTATTATTAAACATGTTGGATCAAGTTTTATTTACAAATAACATAGAATATATACATACATAGAAATTAAAATTAACAAAACAAAAGTTGATCAAGGGCGGTGCTAATGCCGCCAACGGCATTCTCTTCCGCACCACCCTTGATAAATCGTTCAATATGTTTTTTGTCCATCCTGTAAAATTAGAAAAAGTGGAGAGAGCCGGTTTTGATACTAGAGCCCTCAATTATTTAATTTTCTTTAGTATTGTGTAATTCCTAAATGGGCTACCAATATAATAATTATTATTCGTACCGTTGAACATGGCATGGAAGTAAGGGCTGGTTGAGGCTAGCACGACCCTGTGAGCATGGATAGTGTCCATGCCACATCTCAGCGTGACGTCACACAGCTGAAACAGAAATAATTCACTTCGTAAGAGAAAGAAAAAGAAAAACCAAGAGAGATTTGGGTTACATCTTTCTTTCGTGTGTATTTTAGAAGTTTCCAATGTTTTTTTTATCGATCAATAAGTCTTCATAAAATCAATTATCAGCATAAAGGTCGAATTATAAATGAGGAATATAACAAATCCCCTCACTATTGCACTATAATCTACCTGAGAGGCGTTTTAACCCTATTGTCCCTATTTAATATCATTCGGCCCTAAGAGAGGCGTGCTAGTTACATGTTTCGTGTTTGTCACATTGCATAAGCATTATTTGAGAGGAGATTATACAATTTCTGTAAGGATTTACTTGTTATTTATGGAATTTACTTATGTATTTACTTTTTGGAGTAGGAATTTTAATAGGGTGTTATAGTATAGGTTAGTTACTCTGAGTAAAAACCAATTTGGTATCTATTATTAGTTTATTAAAGAAATTAGGTTAGTGGTTTTATAAAATTAATTAATTTTTTTTTTTTTGGTATTTTTTTTTTTTTTTGAACAAAATGAAATCAAAATTATTTAACTTTAAATGAGTGAAATTTTGTGCTAAAACATAAAATAAAAGTACGAGTATATTACAATATATAATTATTTTAAAAATTGCAAATGGGATTTAAAACTTCTTTTGAATTTCCCAAAAAAACAAAAAATTTTTGGCCCCTTTTATTAATCCTAAAAGATTTTTTTAATTTGAAAAAGATTTTTAAATTAAAAAAAACCCCTAAAAAAATCCTTTTTCTTTTAAAATTTAAACAAACCCTTTTTTAAAAAAATTACAAAAATCAAAAAAAAAATTTTTTCCCCCTTAAAATAAAACCCTTAAAAATTTAAGGGAAAAAGAAAACTTTTTTTAAAAATCCTGAAAAAAAGGGGGGAAATATTTATTAAAAAAGGAATTTTTTACATAACAACCCTTTTTTTTAAAAAAAAACAATGAACCCAAACATTTTTTTTTCGAAAAAAAAAAATTTTTTTAAAATTTTAAAAATTTTTTTTTTTTTAAATTAAAAAGGGGTTTTTTAAAAAATTTTTTAAAAGGGTTTTAAGGAACTAAAATTTTTAAAAAGTTTAAAATTTTAAAGGTCTTTTTTAAAGCCTTTTAATAAATACTCAAAATGGGGTTTTTTTTTGAAAAAAAATTTTTAAAAAATTTAAATTTTTTTAAAAGAAAAAATTTTTTTTTTTAAATTAAAAAGTTTTTTAAAAAAGCCCCCTTTTAAAAAAAGGTTTTTAAGTATGAAAAATTTTAAAAATAATTCAAGCAATTTTAAATTTAATAAAAAAAGGGAAATTTTTTAAAAAATTGGGATATTTAAATTTAAAAAAAAATTTAATTTTTTTGAAAAAAAAGGGAAAAAAAAGGCCCCTTTAAATTTTTTTGGTTATGGGAAAAAATTTTTAAATAATTTGAAAAAGGGAATTTTTTACTTTTTGGTTTAATAAAAGGGAAAACCCCCGGGAAATTTTTTTTTTTTTTTTAAAAACTTTATTTTTTTTTACCCCCAAAATTTAAAATTTTTTAACACCATACAAGAATTTTATTAAATTTAAAAAGGGGGAATGTACTTTTCCTTTTTCATAGAATGACCCATTTTTTTTAAAAAAAAAAACTCGGGGGAATTTTTCTGGTTTTTTTAAATTTAAAAATTTTTTCCCATTTTAAAATTTTTTCCCCAATACTGACCCCTTTTTGAAAAAAATAAAAAATTTCTGTTTTTTTGTTAAAACCCCAATTTTAATTAAATTCCTTTTTTAAAAAAACCCCCTTTTTTGGGAAATAAATTTCACCATGAATTTTTTTATAGGGGGGAAAAATTTTTTTTTTCCAAATACTGTTGTTTTTTAAAAATTTCTGTTTGTGGTGAAAGGGGGAAAAAACCCAAAAACCCTTTTTTTTAAAAACCCCCTAATTTTTTTTTTCCCAAACCCTTTTTTTTATACCTTTTTAAAAACTTTTTCCTTTTTTTTTTTTTTTGTTTCCTTAACCCATTTTTTTAACCCATTGGAATTAAACCTTTTTTTCCATCCTTTTTTAATAAAATATTTAAAAAATTTAAAAAAACCCGGGAAAAAAGGGGGTTTTTGGGAAAAAAAGGGGGGTTTTAAAAAAAATTTTTTTTAAATTTTCCAAAAACCAAAGGGCCAAAAAATTTTAAATTCTTAATTTTTATTTTTGGAAAAAAAAATTTTTTAAATTTCCCGGATTTTCCTTTTAAAAATTTCGAAATCTAAAAAATACCAAAGTAATTTTTTTCCCAACAACCAAAAAGGAAGGGCTTTTTCATTCTTAGGGGCCCAAAAAACCGGGGCCTTTAAATTTTAAAAATTTTTTCCAAAAAAATTTTTAAAAAAAACCCAATTTTTTAATTTTTTTTTAAAAGGGAAAGCTGCAAAAAAATTTGAAAAAATGTCTTCAAAAAAAATTTTTTTTAAAATTTTTCCCTTACCCCTTTAAAACTAAAAACCAATTTTATTTTTTATTTTTTTCAAACCACAAACTTAATCGAAAGAATTTTCAAAATTTATAAAATTTTTGGGGTTTCATTGGGGGTCAACAAAAAAGATTTTAAACTTATTTTAAAAAAACAAAAAAAAATTTTTAAAAATTTTTAAAATAAATTTTTTTTGGGACTGAAGAAAAAAACAAAAATCAAAAAATTTTTAAAAAATTTTAACTTTAAATTTGAAAATTTAAAAATAAAGAAATTTTCCCGGGGGGTTAAAAAAAGAGGGGGAAAAAACATATTAAAGGGAAAACCCCGGGGGGAAAAATTTTTTTAAAAAATTTTTTTTAAACCCATATTTTTTTTACAATTTTTTACAAAAGGAAACTGGGGACCCAAAAAAAAAGGGTTTTTTTTTTTAAAACTTTATTTTAAAAATTTTTTTTTAAACAAAATTTTTTTATGTTCCCCCGGGAAAAAACCCCAAAAACCCTTTTTTTTTTGGGTTTTTTTTTAAAAACCCACCTTTTTCGGCAAAATTCTAAATTTCCCCTTTCCCCCCCTCTTTGGGGTTTTTGGGGCCCTCCTTTTCTAAAAACACCCGGGGAAAAATGGGTAATATAGCCGGTTTTTTAATCAAAATTTTAAAAATTTAAAAAAAAGGTTAAAAACTTCCAAAAAGTTTAAAAAGGGAAATTTTCCAAAAGTTAACCAAAAAATAATTTAAAATTTTTTTTTCCAAATTTTAAATACAAAATTTTTTGAAAAAATTTTTTCGACCTTACACCAGGGGTTTTTTTTTTTATTTCCCTTTTTTTTTTTAAATATTTTAAAACCCTTTTTTTTTTTGTACCCTAAAAATCGCACCCCTTTGGCCCTGTTTTACCTTTTTTTAAAAATTTTTCCCCCCCTTTTTTCAAATGAAAAAATATTCCCTTTGGTCTGGCCCCCCCCACCCCGAAAATCCCACCAATGAACCCAAATTAAAATAAAATTTTTTTTGGAAAGGGGGGAAAACCCTTTTTTCCCTTCAACAGGGGAAACCAAAAAATTTTATTATTTGATTTTTTAAAAAATTAAAAAAGGGGGGTTTTCCCCCCACTATATTTTTTTTCCCCCTATTAACAATTTTTTAAAAATATAAAATAGGGGGCCTTTTCAAATTAATTTTTTACAAAAACCCAAATTTTTTTTAAACATTTTCCCGGGGAAATTAAAGACCATAAACCATTTTTATTAAGAAAATTTTAATTTTTTTAAAAACTCACATAAAATTTAAGGAAAAAATTAATTTTTTTTTAAATTTAATTTAAAAAGGGAAAATATTTTTTGGTTTAATAACCCCAAATTTTTTTTTAGCAAAACCCCAAAAAAAAAAAATTTTTGGCAAATAAATTAAAAAAAAAAGGGTTTAAAAAATTTTTTAAAAAGATCAATTAAAAAATTCCCCCCCTTTTTGGGGTTTTTTTTATGGGTTTTTTGGGGGAGGAAGTTGGAAAGGGGGCCCCCGGGGGTTGGGAAATTGGGTGTACCCGGGGTTTCCCCCCTTGGGGGGGGGCAGGGGCCGGGTTGCCCCCCCCCAAATTTTAAACCAGAAAAAAACAACAAATTTAAAAAAAAACAAAAAAAATTTTTTTGTTTTTGGGGGGGGGAGGTTAGTTTTTTTGGAAATTTTTTTTTTTTTTTTTTTTAACCATTAAAAAAATTTTTAAAAATTTTTAAAAATTTTTTTTAAAAAATTTTTTTTAAAACCCCCAAAACCAAAAAAAAAAACTAAGTTTTCCCGGGGGTTTGCTAATTTTTTTTATTAATAAATTTCCCAAAAATTAAAAATTTATTTTTTTTAAAAAAAAAAGGAATATAAAAAAACAATAAAAAAAAAAAAAAAAAATTAACCCCCCCCCCCCCCCCCCCCCCCTTTAAACTTTTCTCTTAAGACACCCTCTTGGTAGATACACAGTACATAACAAGTAGTTACTTTTCCCTGTACCTACCTATCTATCAGTATAATATAAATTGTACTTACACCAGAATATATAGGTAATCTTATAAAGGTATATGTAATTGGAATTCAATTGAAAGAGAATTCATACATTGCAGACACTCGGCTTAGACAATAGTGTTTTATTTCAAGTACCATTAGAAGAGTTTTGTGAACAAATATACAAGGACCACTCCGTGTAACGGGTTGTGCTTTGGGCACATCACGATTTTAAAGCTTCAAAAGTCCAATACTAAAGTTACCTCTGTGATATGACCATGCAGTTGAAAGAGACGTTAAACTCAAATTAAAAAAAAAACTTACCAATAGTAAAGCTAACATAGATTTTGTAGTCTGCTATATCTTCATGTAATTACAAGTTGATCCAAACTGATCAGAGCTCACGTCAGAATTTACAACAAGAAAAAACTCTTTAGGTAACTATCAAATTTTCAATAATTAAGAATAAAATGTCCCGGACCAGTTCTTGGCCTAGCTCAACGTGCCTTTTTAAAAATTATACATGTACCTAATTCCAAACATGTCTGGTCGTCTGGAAGATATCCTGAAAATTTCATCTCTATTGGACAAAAATTGCATCATTTATCTTTCTAATACCTAATTTTTTACTTTCCTTATCTTATAATAAGGAAAGTATTGTTTCAAGAATAATTTGCTTTGTGGTAAAATGTGTAATTTTGTACTCTATGTACTATGCAGGTATAATTAGGGTTCCACTTCCACGGTCCAAACGGGAAAAAAATCACGAAATCGACGACCCCATCTACGCCATCACGATACGGAGAAAAATGTAATAATAGGGATGGCTGTAAAGGTGATTGCTTTAGAATTTATTCTCGTTGCAAAGTATGGATAAGCAGCTAGTCATAAAATATTACACCAATGACAGTGACATTCCCATGCGCTATTAGTCAATGGTAGATCACCAAACAGGTCGAGAAAGCTCAAGGTTAAATTCACAACTATTTACTATCACTCTTTCATTTACTATCATTTGCAATATACAAAGATCTAGGAACCTGGAACAGTATAGGTACCTAATAACTACTATGATTATAGGTAACGAAGAATGCTATAACTCGAGGACGATTACAATTTTTTTTTGTTGATAATTTTCTAGGTAGTTTGGCAGTGATTTAGGGAGGTCAACTCTCATGAAAATTTCAATATCTGTTTAGGCTGTGGTATTGTAAACATACAACCCATAAGAGGAGTCTGTCAGCCACGCACAGATTTGAGTTTTACCTTTAATAGGACAAGTTCTCAAATCAAGCTATCGATCTTTATCGACTATCAAATAACTTGGATTCCATTATCTATGCACTGGTGGTTGAAGTGGTTTAAGCGCTAATAATAGCAAATCATAATGGCTAAAACTCTCAAGTCTTTTCACAAAACTTAATTTAATAGCAAAGTATGAATACTTCCGATCTCTAATATTAGAAGTTTATCGGAAGTAATATGAACAACCAGCGCTCATGCTCACACTAATTAATTGTCTCGCTAGAGGACTATAAACAGAGAACAGACTAACCTACCCTTACAAGCCAGGCTAGCTTGCAGTTTCCTAAGGGTTTAATGGCTTATAAAGAAAAAGCACAAGTTCTTATGATGGTTGATCACACCAAGAAATTTGTAGTTCAGAACGAGCCAACTTTGAAATAAAGTTGACTGGAGACCATCATTCCCCCTCCATCTGTAGTCAAGCTGGTTACAACAACAACAACACTAATGAATACTATTGCAATTTACAATGATGAATCGAGAGTACCACCAATATATAAAATTATTAATTATGTTGTTAAAGCTATTGAAACCCGAGCATCCATGCAACATGCAATTTTTCGCAACAGGTAGGACTTGTGAAAAGACAAGTGTTTCTTCGTGGTGCAACACGCGAGCTATATTTTCCTAGTGGCGACTATCAGGTAAGGAGAAGGGATCTGTGTTAATTTTAAATATTTATATTTATGAATCGTGAACCAAATATCTACTAAATACTCATGATTTAACTTTTTTTGATACAAAATATCTTTGAGCTCATTTGAGACAGTTTTATACTCTCAACTGCGTGGAAACAAATCTACTACCCATAACCAACAAAGTCCCGACTTTGCTGGACGTTGCTTATTTTAGCGATTTTACGAGAACTGTACCCCGTTCTAGGAACACTCTCCTTTCAAATCCCTGAATCTCCGTTTCGACCGTCACACATCGCAGTCTGTTTGGTTATTGCGTTCAAATTAACCATGAAAATGCGTTGTCTCACGGTTGAAAGGGAAATTTGAGTGTGTGAGTGCTTTCTGGAACGAGGGTCTGGTTAATTGACATAAGTTAAACTGAGCTTTTCAATCGGGGGATTTTGTTTTCGTCGTCTTCAAGGTGTTATCTAAATTTTAGAATCAGCGCTGATCATAAAATAGCTACAATGAGCTAGATTAGCAAATTTAATAGGAATAGCACTGCGATGAGAGATAGTATAGTAAAGGAAATAGACTATTCTTTGTGTGTTGATACTCGTATTATGAAAGTGTAGGACAGTTGATACAATATAGCCTGAGATTCTGACGTAATTGAGAGTCATAAAATATAGCTAAATTAGAATCAGCTTAATACCTACATAATAGTAAATCAAAATTTCCACTCCGCTCATAAAAACATTGTTACATATTACCTACACTTTATAAAGGTGCTAACATTTAATTTAATGGTCCCTTGGGTGACATCAAATTTTTTTGATAATGCTTATTAAAATTTTAGTTGACTTGGGACACATTTTTGGCTGAAGGTTGAAACCATTCGCTATTATGTAATGTCTGGGTTTATGATCAAGCGATTTGATGCTAAGTCGCGAGATTTGCAATTTGGACTATAACATTTTTTGTACAGTCCACTTAGGGAAGAGATAGTTAACTGACGTTTTTTATACTTTGATGAACCATTATTCTATGTACCTATAAAGATCAAATAAGTTTACGAGTACCAAAACTATAAAGGTTTCTATGTAATAATATACCTAATACGTATAATTAAGGTAATTTAATTTTTTATTGCTTGTGCTCTAGATATGCATACTAGGAGGTCTTTAAAATTATATTGTGATCTCTAGAACATCAATAAAAATATTTTAAGTAAGGAAAAGTCCAACAGGCACTGCCTCCATCAGTAACAATAAAAGGAAGTGTTAAGGTCCTACTAAGAAAAAGAGCCCACCTCTAACTGTAAAACCAGTTTATAAATGTTTAAAACATAAAAGAATAAAGGCAGAAAAAAGCTTCCAAAACAAGAATATTCTTCTTTGAGGCACGAAATTGGTTGAAAAAAGTTCAAATATATTCATTTAATACGGTAACCAAAACAAGTAGGTCTGTATAACTTGTATTAGCTATGCCAGCTGCCAATTCACTAACTACAACAACAATAACAAGGGTAATAACAACATTAACAACTCATTTCTTTGTAGTATGTAAGTATATAGCTATATGTATAGGCGCTTGACATGTGTTTAGAGTGACTATTGGCTATTGGTATAATTAGCAGCATTTCATAATTTTATTAACAATATGTAAAATAGGTATGCCATAAGACGTGACATGAGACTATTAGCATGAACTCAGCACCATCAGGTCACAGGTGATACATGAATTATACCTATTCACGAGTATAACGCCACGAGTTTAAAGGACTAATTTCTTCAACTGACTCTCAAATTATGTCATCTTTACCGTAGATCATGGATTTAGCTAGAATCTTAAATTCAATTCAATCCAAGCTGCAGTAAGTGGTTAAGCACTCGCTTGCGGAAGGTCCCGAGTTCGATCCCCCGTGCCCACAAAAATTTGTATTCTTAATTTGGTTACAATATCGTTTGTAAAGGATATCTTACGGTGCGCTCATGTTGACCTAGCACCTAAAGGGGAAGTATTGTGTCACTTCTCGCCCATCAAAGTGGGGGCATACGACGGGATGGGCAAGGTACAACACAGACCACAAGCGTCTACAGTAGCTCCTGTTTCATGGCTACGAAACAAAAAAGGCTGTGAAACACTCATCTTTAAAACTATCAAACAAAAATATAATATCTATTAAACTAACCAAGTTTCACACCAATGCTCGGAAAATTACTAAGTTACACACTTAAGAATGGTATTATCCAATGAAACCATCGAAATACATTCTTTTGTATGAGTTTAAGAAACAACATTTTTTGGCATAGTCTGGTTGTTACTGGTAATATTACCACTAGTATTATCGTGGCAGTGTCACGATAAGCATCAGGCATTCTCTTCAAGTTTCCTTCTAGGGCAGTAAATGACTGCCCGCGCTGTGATGGCAAAGACTTTGACCTCGCTCTTGTACTGGCCAGGGGGTCAAGATCATTGAAACGTATGAAGTGTATGAACTCGGGTAGCGGCCGAGACAGGGTGGCCCGATGAGTAATTTTGCACTTGGCGAATTTACAATAAGTTTAATTTAATGATTTCTTTGTGGCAAAGCACAAGAACTCTTCACAATAAAATTGATGTAGCGCAGGATTACGAAGAGCCTTCTCAATTATTATTACATTGTTTTCTTTATACCGCCACTGGTTGTTGCATAACCTCTCATACAAGCAACTAGTATCCCTGAGATACTCATTTTTCCTCACGAAGTATGAGTGGTTCTCGGACCTCCAAAGTAGAAAATTTTATACCCAGCTAGGATCCGGGAAAAATGGTCACCGTTTGTTTTGAGAGAGTTGCTTGCAAAATGATGGTCGAAAATCGCACCTTTTTTACTCTCTCAACATAATAAACTTTGAATTTTAGGCAATACCGGAATAGTTTTTATGAAATATAGAATAATAGTAATAGCCCCATTGCCACTATGTCACCTCAAAGATTTTTCTCGTGTGGCTGATATCCTTGATGGACTTTCGAAAAATCCTCTCAAATTGAACATTGATGTATTACCTATAATGCTCGGTTCTACGGATCTTGAAAAACACGAAACCGGGGATTGGGATTTTTTCTCACGGTGATTTTTTGTAATATACGCCTTTACAAAAAATACGCCACCTCAATTTGGCGAGCAAAACCCTCGAATTACTAGCGCTAATTTGACGAATCCTTTTGGAACTAACTTTCCCAATCCCTGGTTTCGTGTTTTTCAGGTGTTTTTCAAGATCCGTGGAACCGAGCATAAGGCTAATAGCCACAGTGCTCAAAGTTAGGGTCG
This sequence comes from Bactericera cockerelli, assembly GCA_024516035.1. NCBI lineage: Eukaryota > Metazoa > Arthropoda > Insecta > Hemiptera > Triozidae > Bactericera > Bactericera cockerelli. The sequence continues at coordinate 27,909,834 of CM044957.1, read as the reverse complement.
ATACCCAAAAACATCAGAATACCCTCACAATTCAGTTTCCGAAAACATGGTAAAGACTAGGTGGATGACTACTATTATAGCTGGACCAGACATGATTCATCACTTACAGTAACCACATGATCAAACTTTTGCTCATTCAAGCTTTTAGAGCAGGGCTTGGTCCAGAAAGCTTTCTCGCTCTCACAATCCCCAAATATCCCTTTCAACTGTACTCTGGTAGGATTATTTGAGTAAACAACACTTCTGATTGGGTTATTTGTTCGAAATTTGACGGTTGAAGATAATGAAGAAGAGATTTGGAGATTCAGAGAGTGAGAGTGGTTTCCAGAATGAAGCCAGATCTATGAGATCTATAACACAGATCTAGGTATAACTACACTTATTATGCATGCGTACTATTTCAGTCCAAATCTCGGGAGGGTGAAAAAATATTATTCTCATTTGTTTATACGAGTACATAATTTCAATATTTGAAACCGACTTAAGTAGCTTGATCGATACTTCGGCGGACTTGTAATCTAGAGATCGGTTGTTCAAGTCCAAAGTTAAGCAAAAATTTAGTAAACCGAGTTTGAGTAATTTTGTGATTCGCACAAATATGATAACTTTTCTTCTTTCAACATTTGCCAATTCTCATTCAGCCCATCCAGTATATGGACATCAACAACTCAACATCCCAATATTCTATTTAATCATATGAATATTGTAACTGATGCAGACGCGTAGTCGATGGTTCTCTAGTCAGCAGTTCCGGGTTTGTACATCTTGAAGGCTTTGTTCGTGTGAACTGTGCAATGCATTTCAAATTTGCTTGAGGATGACCTGTGTAACGAAACACTGTAGTGACTTTTGGAACTTAATATCATCGCAATCGTAAAATCCCTTTTACCAATTCATTCCCTCCTCTTCTTAATTTTAAGATAATTATTTATTGCACATCTTTCAGTGCTAAGACCAGTGGACAAAATCAATCAGGAAGTTGGAGTTCGAGTCCTGGTTCTATCAAAAAATTAGCACTGTGTTTTTGAGACATAACCATGGTGAGAAACATTCGTGTTAAACACCATCATGGTAAATTCGTCAATATGTAATATAATTACTAAAAGCGCGCGTATAGCTGAGGTTAAGCACTTCCTTGCCATACAGAAGGTCCCGGGTTCGATCCCGCGTGCCCACAAAAATTTGTATTCTTAATTTGGTTAAAATTGTTTGTAAGGGATACCAGCACCTAAATGTGAAGTATTGTGTTGCCCATCAGAGGGGAGGCATACTACGGGATGGGCAGGCTACAACACAGACCACAAGCGTCTACAGTAGCTCCTGTTTCATAGCTACGAAAAAAAAAGGCTGTGAAACACTCATCTTTAAAAAGAAAAACTTACTATGTACCGCATTCTATCTCAGGCAATAATCACGCCATTTGTCAATATTATTCTTGTCAATAAAGTGTACTTATAATCCTTTTCTTTACTCGGTATTCTATCCACTTCCAAAGACTATCCTATTTCTGTTATACGTCACTGGGACTCGTGTTCATCACTAGACTACACATTTCCCTAATGCACAAATTATTATTCTACATCTGTTTTCAATGAGCGTTTATGACTCGACGCGTACGTCGAAGCTACTAATGGCATTGTACTAACACAAAGAAGAAAATCCAAACTAATTATTTCAAATCTATTGGCAGTTGGTGTGAGAGAATAAAATTATCTTTGTTAGAAATAATGGAATACATGAACGCCAAAAATAAATACATAATTATAGAATAGTAAATCTCAATTATTTTGCAATAATGCTGATGATAATATGAACGAACAAAAATCATACCTAATTTTTTTTTTTTTTTTTTTTTTTTTTGGAGGGAAAAATTTGCTAAGTCAAACACAGGCGTACATTGTTCTAGAGCCCGTGAAAGGGTTTTATACCCTCTAAAAAACCCCCCAGGTTTACGTGATTTATTTCCTTGCGCCCCGGAACCGATTAACATAACTTCGGGGCCAGTAATCAGCTTACAGCTGTTTTTCCCTTCTTCATTTCACTTGGTTTTCTTTTTTTTTGTGGATTTTTAGAATTTAGTTATTTATCAAAAAAGTTTGCAATTTTTTTTTTTTTTTTTACAGAGATAACATTTATCAATCAGAATATTCAATATTCAGTACCATAGCCCATTAACATAGAACATAGAACTAATACCGACACCAAGAACATAGAATACTTATTCATCCTGGTTCTGAGTGATCGGCTGTTTTCGAGGGATCTACTGGGTTTTGCTTGGAGTCAAGTTTTTGTTCCTCCGGAGAGTTTTTTCGGATGCCTGTAAATCCTGCATCGGGCTCGAGATTGGCTCGTTCCGATGCAGGTAGAGAAAGCATATGCTATTATAGCGTGAATTTGTAAAGGGATCAATGTAGTTTTTTAATTATTTATTTAAAAGTTCAGATTTTTTTTTTTTATATATATTTTTAAATCTTATTGTTACCAACAGCACCGCTGTAGTGCCCCTAACATACTTTTCATATTGTGCCATTATTTTCATTTGTTTAATAATAACAATAGTAATAACAGCTACAAAGGTTCTTTATGTATGATTATATATTTTCAAATACACACTCTCATACACACTTTCACATGCATGCATATTTTCTTTAACATTTCCTTATGTATTAACGATAACATTAGTCGCCCGAACTTGGTCATCTGTGGGGAGGGGGCGCCGCTACACAGCTCCCCCTCGCCACAGATGATGTAGCCGCTCTTTACATACAGATGGTGGTGCAGTCGCTCTGAACGCGGCAAAGGGCCGGCTCAGCCGGAGCCTCGCCGCGCCCAGAGCGGCTGCTGATTTTAGTTTATTAAATTCCCGTGACTTAGGGAATGGGTTTCTTGTTTTTCACCCCAGACATAGATTAGGCTGATATTCTCAGCCCTCTCCATGCCCAGGGCATATGTTATACTCACGTTACTTTTGTGACGGGAGTGGATCATTGATTTTCTATTTTAAACTCCCTGAACTTTTGGGGAGTGAGAAAATTAGATTTGAGGTTTAATACATTACATTGAAAAGATTTTGTATTAAGTAGACATTTTACTTTGTGTAACAGCAGCCCGTCCCGACACGCCGCGAGACACGTACCGATACCGCGCGATGCTTTGACGGCTGTACGGGCACAGCTTTCGAGCGTTTCGCAGCGACGGGGGTTTGAACATACATGTATACAATTTACTAATCAAGCAATAGCAAGTTATAATATAGAAAAAGCAGTGATGATACACACGTAGAAGGGCAGACAAGAGAAATCGCTTTTGATCAGCTGTACACATCATGTACAGGAACAAGGTTCTGTGTCTCTCCCTTTCAAATGTGCCATTTTGTTACCTTGTAAGTCCCTCTAAGCATGCGCAGGATGGGTATTTTACATAGTTACATAAGAGTAGTTCGGACAGACAAACAGTATGATCTTTAATTAGCTGTACAATTAAGTGTACAGAACCAAGATGCTGCGTCTGTCGTATTTTTTATAAATACTACTAATAATAACGATTATTACCAGCAGAAAAAGGGTAAGTATATGCATTTAATAGACTTTGTCTGTCCGTTACAGAAATTATTTTGTATAGGTACATTTTTTTTTTGTATTTTTTTGTTTGTTTGTTTTTTTTTTTTTTTTTTTTTTTTTTTTTTTTTTTTTTTTTTTTTTGGCTCTTTTGTGATAGTATATACATATTTTTTTTGGCCTTTTTGTTTTTTTTTTATGTATTTTTTCCCCCCTATATACAGTTTTTTTTTTCCTTTCTTTCTTTATTTCTTTCTCTTATATTATAACTACATAAATATCAAATAAGATAGAAAGAATCTGATGCTCTGAAAGTATATACAGAGTAACATATATTATCATTAGCAGAGCCCAGGGTCTCTGCGTCCTACCCTACCTACCTACCCTAACAGGATACTTGAAGGGAGAACTTTAGGCTGTTTGGCCAGTTGCAGAGCTGTTGGATTGCTGATTTCTTGTCCCTTGCATATCGATGTTTTTGGTTTTTATGGTGGTGGTGATGAACTGACAGACTAAGTCCCAATTTCTCGGGTTGTCCATCATTTTTCCAATGATGCTGCTTGGTGTCTGAGTTTCCCCAAGCTCGGTCCAGCATGCTGTTCTTTCAAGGCTCCATCTTGGACATAGGAAGATCATGTGTTCAGCATTGTCAAGGTCTCCACAGTACCTGCAGAGGTTGTTTGGGCTGATCCTCATACGGTTTAGATATTCCTCGAAGTTTCCATGGCTAGTTAAGAACTGGCACAACTCATAAGTCACAGCGCCGTAGCTTCTTTGTGACCCATGGCTCAATGGTTGGTATAAGTTGCTTTGTCCACTGGCCTTTTACAGTTTCTTGGTTCCATTTTTGTTGCCATTTTCTCATGAGTTCTTCTTTTAGTGTATGTTTGAATTCGTTCATATCTATGGTGGTTTTCCTGGCTTTGTATAGTTCAGTTCTTTCTTCTGCCATAAGCTCAATAGGTAGGGTGCCGGAAACCACTTGTAGAGCGACTGTCGAAGCTGTTCGATAGGACCGACATTGCCTTACCATAACTTTGCGTTGGACTTTTTCAAGTCTATTTCTGTACTTATTGAAACGTAGGACATCAACCCAGGCGGGAATGCCATAGAACAAAGTTGAGTATACTACAGCTCCAAGTAGTTTTCTTTTGTCATTTTTTGGTCCGTTTATGTTTGGCATAAGCCTGCTCAGATTTGTAGCTGTTTTCTCGGCTTTTTCTGCGACGTTTCGGATATGGGCAGTCATTCTCATGTTTCTGTCAAAAAGGACTCCAAGATATTTTGCTGAGTCTTTGGATTTTGTTTTGACGCCAGCAACATCTATTGTAATTTCAGGTACTGCTCTTGAACTCACCAGCATGACTACCTCGGTTTTGTGAGGGGCTAGCTGTAGTTTTTTTCTAGACATCCAGTTGTTAACTTGGATCATGGCTAAATTAATTTCCCTCTCTATTTTTTCTTTTTCAGATCCTGTGGTGAGGAGGGCGAGATCATCGGCGTACGCAATTGGGGATGTGTTTTGTGGCAGTTCCAGCCTCAACACCTGGTCGTAATAGATGTTCCACAGCACCGCGGCGAGGACGGATCCTTGCGGAACTCCGCATGATGTGTTTTTCTTTGTGTCATCTATAATAATAGTCCTATCTTGGAAATAACTGCAGAGAACATTTATAAGGTATGGGGATATGTTTCGGGCTTTCAGTTCTTCGATTATTCCTTCCCAGGGCGTTGAATTGAAGGCGTTTTTGACATCAACCATTGATAGAACGCATAGTTTTTTGTGCCTTTTGGCGACAGCAGCTTTCTTTTTAACTTCTAGCATTGCATCAATGGTTGATTTACCCGCTACAAATCCGTATTGATATGGGGATAGCCCCCCTGACCTGCTAATTTCCTGTTCCAGTCTGATCTTAATGAGTTTTTCATACGTCTTGCCTAAGATGTCTAACAGGCAGATAGGTCTGTATGATTTTTCTCTTTCGCCTGGTTTTTTTTCTTTCTCGATAAGAACGAGTCTGGCTGTCTTCCAGATATTTGGGAATTTGCCTTGTTTAAGTTGTTCGTTTATTAGGTTCAAGCAGAAATCAGGGGCAGTTTTGATGAGCGTTTTTGTTATTTCTGGGCTTATCCCGTCTGGACCAGGAGCTTTGCCGCTTGGAATTTCTAAACAAATTTCAAGGAGCTCGTCTAAGGTGAAGAGAGGGATGTCCTCCGGCTGCACGCGGTACAGCTGCCAATTAATCAGTGGATGTTGAGGGAAGAGCTTGTCTGCAACTATCATTTTTTCTTCGGTGTTTAAATTATCTGTGGTAAGGGCTTTAATTTTCTTACAAACAATCTTGTAACCAGCTCCCCAGACGTTTTCGTTCAAGTCTTCACAAAGTTTTTTCCATGATGCGGATTGGGAGTGGAGGATAGCGTTTCTAAGATGTCTTTTCCGAGTGTGGTATTCTCTATTTAGTGTATCCATCTCCTCAGAGTTTCTGTTCCTAGCTGCATTTCTTCTTACTATTTTTCTTCTAAGAGCAAAGCATTGTTTTCTGATATTACTGATTTCATCGTTCCACCAGTACACTGTTCTGCGATTTGCTGGGGGACTGCGCCTTGGTAGGACTTCATCACAGATAGTTTGCATCATTTTCACAGCGTCAGTTGGTGTTTCTGGTGTGGATGCGATTTTTTCCAGTATTTTGTTTTGAAGGGTGTCTATTTTGTCTTCCTTTAGTTTCCATGACTTGGGCTTGTATGAGTTGGTTATGGAGTTTATTTTTCTGTGGCTATCGATTTTGACAATAATAGTGTTATGGTCGGACAGATTTTCCTCTTCAAGAACTTCCCAATGTTTAACAGATGACAGCAGACTTTGAGTGCAGGTAGTTATGTCAATGAAAGATTTTTGAATACCATTGATGTAAGTTGGAGTGTTTCCTCTGTTAAGAATGTTTAAGTCGAGGGATGCAAACCACTCAGCTAGGATACGTCCTCTTGCATCTTCCTTTGGGGAATTCCACATGGAAGATTTCGAGTTGAAATCACCTCCAATTAGGATAGATCTATTGGGGTCTTGGTTTACCAAAGCGTTTATATCATTGTGCAGTTGATGCAGTTCTCTCTCAAAGGTTTCTCTTGGGTCATTAAAGGATAGGTAGACGCTGTAGAGGGTGATACTTTCGGTGTCAAGTCTTACAAAGCAGTCGCCCGAGGTCACCATTTGGGTTTTAAAGGGGTTGTTTTTCATAACTTTAATAGCACAGTTACAGGAGGGGTTTGTGTACCACTGGGCTCTAGTAGCTTTAATCTTATTTGGCTCTGATGCAAGAATGACACAGGCATTATGGTCTTCAGCGGCTTTCGTTATCATATCAAAACCCGTCCTTGATCTCTGCAGGTTTACTTGCAAGAGAATCATGATATTAATGATCTTTCCTTTTCGTATACTCTCCTTCTATAGTGCGGGCAGCTCATCCCGTCAGCTCGGTGTCCTTCTTTGGCGCACGAGTTGCAGTAGCTGGAATTTGTGCACTCTTTTGCTTCATGATTCGGTTGGGTGCAATTGAGGCATTTTTTGCCTAGAGTTGTCTTTGTTTTGCAGTTCCTGCTTGTATGTCCAATTCTCAGACAGTTAGAACAACGGGCTATAATTATTTTTTCTTTCACCCTACAACGGGTCTGCCAGCCGATTTTGACATGTCCAACTGCAAGCACTTTATTGGCGGCATTTTGGTTTGCTATGACAGTAGCGATTTGCTCACCAGATCTGTTAGTGTACATGTTCTTGACTTTGAGTTCGTTCTCCTCCTGAGTATTTAGGGCGCCTGCTTGTGCTAGGGCTTTTATCACTTCTTGCTCTGTTGTTATAGCATCCATACCAGTGATTAGGAGGTCTATTTTCTTCTCGACAATATGTATATCTTTCAGGTTTTCATTTTCTGTAATTTCCTTCTTTAAAGCTTCTATTGCGTTCTTCTCTGTCACTATCAGGAGAGAGTCATCCTTTCTTTTTTTTATACTCTTGATATTGATACCCAGATTTTCAGGGTCTATATTATCCCTTACATCTTTTAGCATATCAGAATAGGATTTCCCGTTAACCAAAGTGTTTACCACAATTGTTCCAAATTTGTTTTCATAGGGTTTGCCTTTGTTGTCTCTCTTTGGCACGTAGATATCAAAATCAATGTTTGATTGAAAGAAGACTATTTCTATGAGTTTCCTGATACTGGTCCTCACTTTTTCATCTGCAGCAATAATGGAAATCTTTTTTTGACCATCGTTTTTTAGTTCTGTCTCTAGCTCTTTCAGGGCGGCACGTTGTGAGCGCCAGGTATCGCCGCTCATGACGTAGACTCTTCTTTTAGATGTACCATTTTTTGTTTTTGTGGTGTTCTCCAGGAATTCAATGTGTCCATCTATCAGGTCATCTTTGACGATACCTTTCAATCCAACGTGTCTTTCTTCGAATTTGCTTAGGATGAATGGGCTGTCTTCTTTAGTTTTTAACGCCAGGAGAACGTCGCCTTCTGCTTCTTGTAGGGGGTTTCCAGTTCTGACGACTGATTTAAGAAAGGTTTCCTCCGGCCACTTTTTGTTCAGTGATGTAGTGTCGGCTTCATTAAAATCGTCGCACTCAGTAATGTGGCACTCCTCAATGAAGTTCCTCAGGATTTCTATTTTTTGCTTCTCGTCCATGATCTCCTTCTTGCACCTTGTACAGAACGTGGCGTCCTGTGCACTTGTATTGGAAATTTCCATAACCTCGACCACGTCGGCTTCCTCCTCAGCAGCATTTGATTTTCCCGTGACATGTCCTAGATAGTCGAGTAGGTTGTTCTCCTTTATCATTCCCATGGTCACCGTCAAGTCCTCCACGTAACCCCTAGTGTCAGTTTTGCACTTTGGGCCGAGTGAGGCGTTGAGTTTATCCATTATGGAAATAGCTCTTTCGATTTCTTCCTTTAACTTCAGTTGTTTGTCAGCTATTTCATGGATATCAACCCCTTTCATTGGAGAGAGCTGGTCCCATTTCCTCTTCTTCGACTCTTTGTCTGGGGTTTGGGTATCCCCAACCTTTGTCATGGGAAGGAGTGGGCGGCCACCAGAAGTTGCACTCATTGTAATGTTCAGAGTTCACTCAGTTTTAATTGTTTTTTTTTTTTTTTTTTTTTTTTTTTTTTCTCAGTATATATAATAATTGTTTATATTTTTTGTTTTGTATGTAAAGAGCAGCTACCTCAAGTCTAGAGACTCAGTTACCTCAAGTCAAATGACTCAATTACCTCAAGTCTAAGAGACTCTACAATTTATTGATACAGAAGTACTCAAGGAGACGTTATATGAATATTATATAAGACCTGCAGTTACCTCAAGTCTAGAGACTCTACAAATAAAAACCTAAGGTATGAACTCACACCTAATATACCTAATATTATATATAAAAAATGATGATTAATGATTTTTTTCAGTTCACAAATGACGGAAGCATTTCAAGAAGAAATAAAGCCCTGTTTAGCCCAGAGGACCACAACCAGGGATCAAAATGTACCTAACTGTAAAATATTAGTATTATTAGGTAAGGCTCTTCAGAAAACTTAAGAGAGTTTTTGGAAATTCTTTCTCAATGTTACTACATATAAATTTTTATTCCTACAAAATGTTTTGGTCATTTTTTACTCATTTTTTTTCAAGGATAATATGACGGTCTAAATTTTTCACATTAAAATCCTTCGATCTTCAAGTTTTCGGAGTCAAAGCAAATTCCAGGGATTCAGAAAACCAGTTTGACAACTCCATGTCGGTAGGGAGTAGTTAGATAGGTATGTACCTAAAAAATATCATTATTCAATTTCTCAGGAATATTTGACTTGGGGTACTAAAAACACAGCATTTATCCAGGCTTTTTCCTAATGTTCTTTACCCTACAGTCTATACCCTTTGTTAAAAATTGAAAATATTTTATTGGTTACCTACCAATATAGTTTGAATGTACGAAAAAGAGCTGCATATCTGCGCTGTTTCTTTCTTTGTACCTATAGGGCGTTCTTCACACCTCGGCCGAGGTGTTTGATAACTTTTTCTGTAGGCGTCTTAGATGGTTAATTATTAGAACAAAAAGCTGTGTAAACGTTCACAATACTGTAAATAATGTAACGTGTTTCCAGAGAATAATTCATCCGTGGAATTCGAACTCAGATCTCCAGAGTGCAAGTCGAGTGTGAATGACCAATAGGTCTGGGTCACATGGTCTACAATTATTGATGCATTGTCTCGGCTCATTTGATATTCTCATTGCATAGAACAATTCGCTCGCATTGATATGCTAATCCTATATAAATCGCTGCCAGTCTTTGTAAATACACAGGAAAACTAGCGCGAGTAGCTACCCAAGTATGTAGAAAATAAACAATACTTACATAGTATATAGAGTTAGAGGAATAGTGCCCAGCAAAATTCTTTCAAAGGGTCTCAATATAGAGTTAGAGGGATAGTCCCCAACAAAATTCTTCCAAAGGGTCTCAATATAGAGTTAGAGGGATAGTGCCCAACAAAATTCTTCCAAAGGGTCTCAATATAGAGTTAGAGGGATAGTGCCCAACAAAATTCTTCCAAAGGGTCTCAATATAGAGTTAGAGGGATAGTGCCCAACAAAATTCTTCCAAAGGGTCTCAAATGGCCCGCAGATCCAAGTACAATCACTGGCTACTAGCTCAAACAAGGCAACGACAAGGAGTGCATACATGGGCGTAGCCCGGGGGGTGCAGGGGGGGGGGCAGCTGTACCCCCCCTTACTAGAAAATTCCAGGTAGTATGCAACACTAGGTATTATTGATTGTTCACTAGGTATTATTGATTTTCCTCATTAGCTGCCCCCCCCCTAGCCAAAATCCTGGCTACGCCCATGAGTGCAAGTACTTTCCACCGAGCATAATTTTCCATAGAGCCTTCTAGGTCTGGTGGACGGTACCTTCCCGCTTTCAACTTGCATTGAATAGCCACCAGGAGTTTCTCGTTTCGCCCAAAAGTGTTTTAAAAAAAGGTTCAAAGTTCTCAAATTTTGAAAAGAAAAAAGAAAAGACGGACAGGAATCTAACAAAGGGAAGAACCAAACTTTCTCTTGAGGGTAATTTATTATTCAGTTTACAATATTATAATTATGTAAATTGATAAATAAAACGTATGACTTTATACAGTCCAGTAAGTAGTTCATGCTTTGTAAACAAACCTAGTGCCATCTCACAATCCTCAACTTCAAATGTGCATAGCAGTGATGAAATTTAGCAATCAGTAACACCGGTATCAGGCAGCTTTCCGCTATTGCTAACAAATATTTTAACCAGAGGTTAAACCCAAATGAGAGATGAGCTCGTAAAAGTGACTCGGAGTGACAGGAACCGCCCGTGTGGTAGAGAGGTCACGGTTCGATGCGTTTCGTCCGATTTTGAATTTCAATCACGCACCACTTAGAAATTCACATTTTTATTTTTTCCGTTTGGAATTCATATATGATTGTTCGTGCTCATGTATTGTACTTGCATTGTACTCGATATATTATAACAGTTTGCTATTCAGAGGCGTATGTGGTTTTAAGTGATAAATTTAGGTCACCATCACGAGTTGGCTAGGCTTATTGAGAGGTTACCTAAATATAGGTGTAGAATGAAAACTAAACACTTCATTAAATTTATGATCTGTCCTGTTTTTGAAATAATTTTGAGAGCAACAAATTACCTTGGCAAATTAGAAAACACCCTTGGTAAAAAAGATTATTGCCGTTTAACTTGAACAAACTAACTGGCAGAGAAGTGTACACATTTTCAGTTGAATACAGTTTTAAGAGTTCAATCAACATAATTATTATGTATAGATATACAATTATACATACATCATTAACTTATCAAGATGACAGTATAGTCATGTTGATGATGGTGAAAAAATACATAATTATAAATATTGTTAAAAATAAAATAAAATTGACATATGGTATTCCAGAAGAACAAGTTTATGATTTCATGCTAATTATCCGGATTCATTGTCTTCAATTTCATAATAATAACAACTGATGGCAACTATGCTCAACACAACAATACGAGTTCTGAGATCTGTATATTGGATGGGAACATTAGGTTAACAAGGCTGGTTAAAGTTGAAATATAAGTTATTAATGTTCACAAAGTTGTGAATACCTACTAATCAGTGAAAGAAAAAAGACAAGATGGGGATGTGGTAACCTACCAAGTCCTAACTTCGCTGGATGATGCATTACTTTAGAAGTCTAACAAGAAATGTTGTATTTAACGTACCATCCACAATGGGTTAGGGATATTGGTGCACAGAACATTACGAAAATGTTAATTATTCAATCAACCCATCAGCATTACATAATATTGTAAAACTGTTGAATGATACTGAATGTCTCGGCGGACTCAATGCTTTGAGAGATTAAAGCAGGAGTTTGTCCTAAACCATACAATAAAACGTCTTCAGTAATATAACCACATATTTTGCACTAAAGGCTTTCAACGGAAAGGCTGTAAACCCTGATTATTCTGAATAACACCAGGTTATTGAAGTCTGTTAGGGGTTTTCTTATCTATTTCCAGTGTAAGTATGGGTAAAGTCCTTCAGTTAGACTTGTCAAGAAAACTTAATCAAGTACTTAAGTGTACATATTGTAATTTGAGTTCTTTAGGAAAATGCAATAAAACAAGACCATGTAGTAGTAATTTTTATAGAAATACTATCTGCGATAGGTATTCTAAGTAGAACATTTTATTCATAAATTCAACAAGATCTAGATTTGGAATTTTTCGAAATAAGGTAAATAGGTGATAAAACCAGGAATTGGCACTCAACGTGAAAACTACTATCGCGTGTACTGGCAATGAAAAATTATGAGGTACTGAATGGAAGAAGTTTGTCCAAGGTAATATCACTTGAAATATCACGAGGTACTTCGCTTGACAAATGATAGAGGATGTGAAATCTGCATCGACTATCATACATAGAAATAAATTATGTACCTAGAAGTCTCGTGGGGAATTTGAAATTATAAAGTTTTTACAAGGTTGACAGAGGGATTTGCAATTACTGTGAAAGTGTGTCAACAAAAAATAGAAGAAACGTGTCGAATTTTTAGGAGTCTTTCCTCGTCAACACCAACAAGGTAATGGGGACCAAGCTCCCTAAATAAACCCATAATTTGCTACTAGTGAGTCTTTGTCTCTGTGAAATATATATGAAAGTTTCATTGTCAACGGTCGGTTTCATTGTGGCTATTACATGTAATTAAGTTGTTGTGTCCCTCAGTAGCCATGACCCAGCCTTGACAGCGGATCATTTCTATACTGTTCTGATTAACCTTTGGCACCGATGCATACAGAAGACATGTTGCACTGAGAGACATATTAAAATATCGGCACTCAAGTTACACTTAACTTGGTCTTGTCCAATGAAAAGAGCGCATAAATTTTGTTCATTATAATATTATGTCTGTGGGAATGCACTGGATCTAAATCACCAGCTTCTCAGTCTACTCAACACATCTTCCTTCCTGGTGCAGATCACTAGACATCAGGGAGACTTGGTAAGTTTTCATGATATGAATAACATCATCATCATCATGCTCGATGCTTGCCAATTTTAATATAATCTGAATGTTGGTTGATCTTAAGCCATAGATTAACAACTTGACATACACTATAGCATTACGGGGGAAATAGAGGTTCTTACGAAGACGGCCAATATTATTGAGTTGATGGTTTGACATTGCTGTATTTGGCATCTAACATGTGAAAGTACATCATTTTTGTTGCTTTTTATGACTGTTTTGGCTTGCTTTTGGAGGTTGCTTTCCATAATAATATGGTCATAAAATGAACTACAACAGGTACCGACCTCAGTAGCTCGATCAATGAGGCAGTGAACTTGTAACCTAGAGTTCTGAGGTTGATTTGTTTAAGTAATGATGACGTAACTGTTTAGATTCACACAAATATAGATACCTCCTTTCCTCTTACGGCAGGGATTTTTTGGTTAATTCGCTGCTTATCTGACCCGCCTAAAGTTAAGCATTCTGAAGAATACATTTTTTCCTCTATTTTTCTTTACACTGAATAATCATGATCATGAATATTCTATCACACTGTTGTAGCAACGTAAACATTCTACATAGGTTTCTACTCTACTAAGCAATAAGCACTAAATAATGTGTTCAAGTATTTATAGATCAATTTGCATAAAGAGAACACGACTTGAGATGTTCTCGCTCATCGTGGTCAATCAACAATTGAACAAAGTTATTTACCAACAACACTTGAAAACAAAGGAGCACTAATCATTGCCAATTTTTGCAACAGTGCTTCATGCAAGGTTGCTTCAATATTCCTGCATAGTGCTTCATGAGTCGTGCTTCAAGTTGCCTTCCGGGAGTCGATGATCCAACCGATAACATAATAATACCTAATGTTCCCTTCTGTTCGCCTTCACCTTTCAGAGCGACAAAACTTGAATCATAATTTTTCTATATTCTTTAACAAAGTCCAATTTTATTTTTAATAAATGTTAAGATGGTATCAGCTGAGATAAAATCTTAGTTTCATTTATCTAGGAAATACAATGGGGTTTTCCATTGTTTTGTAGGTAACGTATTGCTGGTGTTGTACCTACGAGTAGTGAGTGACCTTTTACTACCGTCAGATTTGTCTCCTCTTAAGTGGTTTAATGAGAGAGCAGTACTTTTTTGTTGTGTAACGTCTCTTTAACATCTAGATTCTACTTAGATCATTCGAGAAGGTGGTTTTACTCTCCATTATCTGGAAACTCACAAAACAGCTACCCACATTAACCTCACCTAGCCTGGGTTGGCCTGGAATAGCCAGCATCAGTCAAGTCTATTCAAATCCTTTAACTAAATTACATGTTACATAGTTGTAATTTATATTGGTTGGTAATGAATTAATGATCTATTGATCCACCTAGACCTATTACAGTTTCTTTGTTTACAGTTACGCGATATCAATTGCAAAAACCCGTGTTCTCTTTGTCGGTGCCTATTTCTTATCAAACAACTGAGAATTTACACGTTTATAGCATTTAAATATTACCTATGTATTTTTCACTCACTGAAATTTTTTTAAGCAGAAGCCATGAAAAATTAATGTGTATTTTGCAATAAAATGAGTGGCTTCAGCCAAAAAGTCCATTTCAATTTTCATACTTGTTAAATTGTTCATGTCAAAATGATCAAGTGAATTCTCGACCATCTATTTATTTAAAACAATAGTAAGTTCTTCCTTTAAATAAATGTTCATTAAAAAAGAAGAAAAAATGTAGGCACTGCGAGCGTCGATGGCACGTTGAATACACCAGTTCTCATTCAGTCACTTAAGTTAACCGACGTCAGGACTTGGATGGGTGACCTCGTGATGGTAGATAATCCAGGCACCACTCAGTCTGGCTGAGGTTAATTTGAGTAGCTGGAAAGTAGGTACTTTTCATTGAACAAAATGATATCGTGTGCGCTTAGAGTATAGAGGAAATACAAGTTCCGAGTTGTGAGTGATAATGATAAATTGCTATCCTCCAAACCAAAACATCTTTTTGTTGTCCTATTGTTAATTGTATATTGTAAAAAAATAAATAAAACATAATATTCGATCTTTTATTTTCTGAAAATAGGTATTATTATGACCTTTATCGCCCGCCTGACCATTCATCACACCGCGATTGCAAATAGCATTGATAATAATATAAATGATTATTAATTATTTATTGTATAGATGTGATGAAGTATTTTCACAATAATAACGAATTGAGTGTTTTGTTTAGGGTGACCTCGAATTTTCATGGACACACTGGGGCAGATAATAATTTCATGTCGAACGATACCTATAATATTGTTACATTGTGATATCTCGACCCCAAATATTGGTGGATGCGCCAAAACTTCCATTTTTCCTTTGTTTTACCATTTAGTTCAATTTTCACCAAGGAACCGACGTTTGCTATTTTATTCTAAAATAAATGACTCTATGTCTGAGTTTTTCTTGTGTGCATTCAAAATTGAAAAAAAAATCATTAAATCGATGGATTCGATGGCGATAGTAAGTGTTTAAGAGAAACCATCCTCTTAAACACTAAATAATATCAACCAACAGTTGATATTATTTACGGGTTACATACATGACACAATTGGCGATAACCTAAATCTGAACTATTATGACTTGAGAACTGATGAATGAGTTTTTTTATTATTGTCAATTCAATACTAATAAGGAAGTAGATATGAGAGCAACTGAGAGCTCTATTGAGAAAGATTTCCGATGCCTCATAGCTATGTAGGATGTAGGTACCTACATAGAATTGTAGATGCTGAGATATCACAATGGACACAGATAGGTGCAGGATACACATCAACTTGGTATAACAAATACTCATTGTAGTCGATAGATACCAAAGATATAATATATGTATAATTGTATATATGTAACTATGTACATACAATATACAGTAGAGAAATTAAACGGTAGCTATATTGATTGAATGAGTGTAATGATTGTGCTCTGTAATAATGGGCATGGCTATCAAATGACACAGGACTAATCAGGAAACAGGCTATGATTACAGAAAACACAGAGTTGCAGAACTCTGTTGGAAACACGGAAAACTGTTTTCCATCTGAGATAGCCGAGCCAGGAGAAAGTGACAGCTGGGTCCACGACGGAGCATGATTGGAAATGGTATGACCAATCGCGAACAATTGAACCGAAGCCGAAAACCACTCGTTACGTGGAAAATTGCGTGCACTGCGAGACTTGGGTATATCTATGTGTGTCTGTGGGGGAAAAGGAAACTTGTGAATAAGAATAAAAATGGTTTGTAATGACAGTATATTACCCAAAAAAGTACGCTAGTGTAATTTATCAGTACTTATTGAATTAATGGTCCAAATTGATTTGTTTTATACCTACAGTACAGTGCCGGATTAAGGCTGCGCGGGGCCCTTGGCAATTTCAAGGCGCGGGGCCCCAAAATTATACTGAGTTTATTCTAAAATACTATTTTTAGAACCTGGAAATCAAAGCAAAGTGTCCTGAGCACCAATCCATAATAGTATCCAAAACGACGTTTATAACACCAAAGGCAACATTTTTTCCGAATAATAGTAGAAATATCTAAATATGTATTATGAAAAGAATATGTGTAGAAAGATGTCATTAGGTAAGATGTGTAGAAAGTAGATCATCGATTACTATGAAGATTTTATCGCTAGTATTGAATGCTAATTTTTTAAAAGGTAACTTTCCAAATTAATTCCAAACAATCAAAAGGCACTTTTAAAATGCCCAAAGATTTTTTTTTTAATGGTACTGGAATTGCATGTCTTGAAAAACAATCCAAACCATCAAGATAAGTAAATTTGACGGTGCCGCAGGCGAAATTTTTGCAAAGTTATGGGGTGTAGTACTCGGAAAATAGATAGAAAAAGATAATTATCTTGAAAAATTCATTAAAAGCGCCGCAGGCAGCTATAATGAAGATCATTGGTTAAGATGTCGATAAAGCCGATCAAAAGTTTGATGGCAGAGATTACCTAAAACGATAATCACGTCCTTTGTCAATATTATTCTTTTCAAATACGAGTAATTATATTATATTATATAAAGAGCCGCAGGTAATAGGTATTTAAAGATTTACCTATTTTCATATATCGCCTCTGATAACACAAAGAGGCGTAAACAACATTTTTGAAATTTTACAGGAGAGCCAAAATGAGTTTTCTTGTGCATAAATTTTCTGTTCACAATAGGAAAATCATCACTTCCCTGTACCCGTGAATGACCATACGAACTTTTTCTGTTGCCAAATTTGATTATTTAACTGTGACTATCGATTTACGCCTATTTGATTTGTCTGAAAAAGAGAAAATGAGGGATACGCCTGATTTCAATTTTTGTTGTATCTTTGGATTATAATTGGATTACGTCTATTTGTGAGAACAAAATATAGCACAAGTAGACTCAATCTAAGCAATAAAACCGATTTGAAAAATTTGTGGTTTACGCCTGTTTGTGTTATCAGAGGCGATATGTGGTCCATTTTAAGGGGTCCCGTGGTTTTTCTTTTAACATTTTGCTCAACTGGCTGTGATTTTATTTAATATTAAAATCCAGAAAAACCGAGTTAAAGGTCATTCAAACACTTATAATTTATGTAAGCTGCCCGAAAGGCGGGGCCCCCAAAATCGCGGGGAACTTGGCATCTAAGAAATCTGACATATTGGTAGGTAATCCGCTAATTTTTATGTGGTTGATCATGGTTTATTTAAGGAATAGATAATAATAGGGAGCCCCGCGCTTTTCTTTTAATTTATGTACTTTGATGTCAGTGTGTTTTTTTCACTTTTATTTCTTCTTCTTCTTACTCATTATTCAAAAGTACCTAGTGTAAGCTTTTAAAAAAATCCATAATACCTAGTGTAAGCTTTTAAAACAACTCATAATATCTAGTGTGAGCTGCTCAAGCGCGGGGCCCCCTAATGCGCGGGGCCCTTGGCATCTGCCAAATCCGCCATATGGGTAATCCGGCACTGCTACAGTATAAAACAAATGCATTTTGGTGTAGTCCAGCCATACACGCCGGCTTTAACACATCAGAGTACAATAATACAATAACAATTTTTTTGGATGATTCCATTACTTTCCTTTTTATAGGAAAAGGAAAGTAAAAATAGTAAAGAAAATTTAAATGGTCACGTATATGCACTGTTTCTGCAGAGAAGTTAGTGTATTAAGAGTCTAAGGTCACTTGGTAACGTAAATTCAGGAAGAGAATGTCTTTGAACTTTAAATTTTGTGTGGATTTCAAAAACATCATAATAAATTGGGGTTGCCATTTCCAAAGTTGACATTGAAATAACCTTGAAGGGGTCATCTAAAAAAATTCTAAAAGTCACCATGAAGTGTCCCCTTTAATTCTATGAGAATGATTCCGAAACATTTTGTTCTGTTATCTGTAGTTTTCGAACTATTTGAATGCCTCGTTTATAATGGGACTCCCTGTAGGTATGTATACAATGTATACATTTATACAACACACATGCCTTTCCTTGCTCCACCCATTCGAAATACAAGAGAGTTATTGAAATGTCAACAACGTAGAGCAGACAATAATCTGATAAAAAAGTGGAAATAACATTAGAGGGGAATATGAAGACAGTTTTCCTTTTCAATTTCCCGGACTGATAAGGGGGGGATGCTCCAGGAATTAACATACAGGGTCAGAATTTTAATATTTCTACCTACTTTTTATTAAATAAATGAAAATTTGAAGAAAAGAACCTAATCCTATTGGAAAAAATCGTGGTTACCAACTCATCAGGTTTGTCATTCATTTAAACACAGAGTCTTAGTTTCAGTCAGCTGTTGAGGAATACGGACTAACAACACAAGAAACATTAGGTCAAACACCTAGTAGCAAATAATCATCATTGAATTAAGTAACTAACAGCAAGTTTGATGCTCAAGAACTGAAGGTTAAATCTTAGGACTAAGGGCCAAATAACCAACTTGTAAAGTAATCCGACCCTTATCGACCTTATCCGTCGTTATAATACATTATATCATAGTGCACTGTGATTGGTGAAAATTCCCACTCACGAGACGGTGTTCCCTTTATTTGGTGTTATCCTACTCGTACATATTTTATAATTTGCTCCCGATGGATAATTCATGATAAAAGTGAAGTTCTCAATAAATAAGAGGTATCCATAACTTGGTTAGGAATCGAACCCTTAGAACTTCTCTAACACCCTGTTGGCAGGATTTTTAAGAACTTCTCTAACACCGTGTTGGCAGGATTTTTAAGAACTTCTCTAACACACTGTTGGCAGGATTTTTAAGAACTTCTCTAACACCCTGTTGGCAGGATTTTTAAGAACTTCTCTAACACCCTGTTGGCAGGATTTTTAAGAACTTCTCTAACACCCTGTTGGCAGGATTTTTAAGAACTTCTCTAACACCCTGTTGGCAGGATTTTTAAGAACTTCTCTAACACCCTGTTGGCAGGATTTTTAAGAACTTCTCTAACACCCTGTTGGCAGGATTTTTGGTTTCTGTTAATGTTAAAACAAGTGGAAATATTTAATTACTGACATTTTCAGCGATTTTATGAAGTTACATAAAAGAACTTTTCCTTATGTTTGAAGAACATATAGAGTTCCCAGACTACAAGAGGGAGTTTTAGATTTTTTCACCAACACTGAGCATTTCTTCGTAATAATAACATCTTGCAGTCTTAGAGCGATGTCATTTCAGTGGCGGAAACTTCATCTCCGAACACTTGGATCCGGGTGGGATTCGAACCAGCAACAGCCGGGAAAATGAAACAGCAGAAGTTTGGTAAATATTGACAATGGGATTCATACACTCCTTGAAACTTATAACAAAAGCATCAGGGTAACACAAGTAGGTAATCCGCTGTCAGCAATGTTTCTAGTCAAGGCTGACCTTGAGATGGGATTTTGTTAAATGTATAATTATTTCTTGAAATTATCTTTACATATGTAAATACTTAACAAAGAAGTCACAAGTGCAATGCTTTGATTTTTTTTACAATATTTTATCAGTTGTATACATGTATACCCTACAAGATAAAACTATCTGGAGTCTTATTACTGCCTTGTACAATTCGATCTAGAGTTTAGATAACACTCACTTATACATGGTCATTTATCAGACATTGATACAACTATCGCGGCCTTAAAAAGTCAATGTACTGAATCCATACAGGCTATTAATATGCCATAAGTGATACCTAATTACTAATTAACCCTCTCTTGAGGAAGAACATAATATTGCTTACCTTGACACTATATTATTTTATTATTAGGTATTTTTGTAAATACTTATTTAATATAAGTAATGTAGGTAGATAGGTAACATAATATACAGATATTTTCAAAATCATCATCATTGGGTGGCGTCATCGTGAACGATGGTAGCTAGACAGTGGAGGAATGACTCATCACTTCTACCACTGTCTTTACAAGAAGGCTAATAATTGACAAGGGCCCCCAGAACCAAGCCAATGCTGGTCTACTCCCTGTTTACAGTACCCCAGCCAGGCTGCTGGTCTACTCCCTGTTTATAGTCCCCCAGCTACACTAGTGTTATCTAAAAAAATTACATTCAAAATAGAATGTAATTTATTTAGGTATTGGTAAAATTCGCGGGTCAGATCAGGTAGGTGACTGTACCTTCCCCAATACTCTCACGAGAATGAGGCCATTGAAGTTTTTGGAAACATGTAGAACTGTAGGTACTCACCGAAGCTCAGTCACCCCTGAATTGATAATGTCAGTTTTATGGAGACACTCTCTCCTTTTTTTAAATTAAGCTTTAAATTAACCAAGCATGTGATTTTAATTTTGATTTGTTTTAAATATTTTTTTTTTTTGTAAAAATCTGTGTAATTGCATTGATTCAGATGCGTTCAGATTTGTAAAAAATAAAATAAAAATATCTCCAATACTCTCACAAGTGTATCCCCAGTACTCTCACAAGTGTATCCCCAATACTCTCACAAGTGTATCCCCAGTACTCTCACAAGGGTATCCCCAATACTCTCACAAGTGTATCCCCAATACTCTCACAAGTTTATCCCCAGTACTCTCACAAGAGTATGCCCAATACTCTCACAAGGATATCTTTAGTCTCATTTTCCGAAGGTTGCTTATTCAACTACCGACCGGAAGGAATTTTTCGCATACTCAATGATCTTATACCGATCAATGGTGATAGATTGAGATAAAAATACAATATTTTAGGTAAGGACTTCCTTTTCTTTCTAGGTACCTATAATTTGGCAATAATAGACCTACCAAGAAGTTAGTGCTATACCTAGATATTTAAGTATTATCTATCTATGCGATTATTTTAACCACAAATTGGTGGTCAAGTGATTTTTAACATTGCGTGGTAGTCGCAGAATGGAGATTCTTATTCCCGATGCAACTGTCACCATGAATTATTATTTAATTTAATATCTTTGTCCTTACTCAGTGTAGCTTACTCTAGGTAGATATAACCTAGCTTAGACATAGATTATTGCTATTAATTGATAGATTTAATTAAGAACTCTTTAGAAGCTTTAGCTCAGAAAAAATACCTTTGTAGGGTCAAGGGGGGTATTTACGAACAGGGGGTAATTACGAACAGTGGTCATTGTACCTAAACAGGATAAGATATTTTGAATCTGGTGGTTGAATACTATTATTTTGAATTGTTTTTACAGGTTGAACACGAGTTTTCAATAGTATTTATTTTCAGTTGTAGTTAGTAAGCTAGTGAAAATAGATCTATCAAAAAAATTGATTTTTGAAGTTTTTGATTTTTTTTAAAACAATTTTTTAGGTAAGTGTTACTTGAATTTTTATCATTATTTTACTTTTAATTATTGATAAGCATGTTTTTGTTTATTATTTTACAAAAATAATTGTTTCAACCATTTTTTAAGTTATAGTTTTTGGGTGTTCTTAATTACCCCCCATTTTTTTGCTATGGGGTGATTACGAACTCATATTTTGGGTGTTTGTTTTACCCTATAACTTTTTTTGTATTTATCAAAACACTGAGAATGCCCCGGAACTACAAGATGAAGAAACCACCTCCTTTTTATACAGAAGCACAAATGATATCTGCTATCGTATTAGATGTTTTTAATGGCAACCTGGCTGTCAGAAGAGCAACGGCAGTGTTTTGAGATTCCACAAACCAAAGTAGAATTTTCCAAACGTAAGGCTCAAAATCCTGAAATACTGGGAGGCTGTAAGAAGTACCAAGATATTAGTACCCTAATGTATTGGACCCAATGAAGGTATTTGTGTACTTGAACATAGCAAAAGAAAGGAAGAAAAATGAAAGTGTAGAAAACGAAAAGAAATATAGGGGGAACAGTTTCAGAAAACAAGAAAGAAATGAAGGTAGAAGAAGACAAATTTGAGATTGACAATGACCTAGAAACTATTGATAAAACCAAAATCTGTATAAAAAATATTAAAAAAATATATAAAACACCTTTCAAAACTCTCATAATTAACTATTACTATTATTATGCTTTCATTACCAGCCTCCGTGGCGTAACGGTTGTGACTACTGCCCGTAGTCCAAAGATCCTTAGTTCGATTCCCGGTTGGAGCAGACTTTTCGCACAGAAAATTCTGTCCCCTCCGAACATGTGAGGCTGGCGATTCCGGCCCCACCCAGGCTGGGTGAGGTTAATGTGGGTAGCTGGTACGATTCCCTGCGAATGGAGGGTGAAACCCCCGTCCTGTCTACCTCAAGTCAGGATGTTAAAACCAAATAGAATCAATGGACATGAAAGGAGCCTAGACATTGTATCTGGGCGTCCATATAATCCTCTCACCACCGTGATTTAGGTATCTTTACCTATCTCACGGACACGAAATTATTATTATTACTATTATTTGCAAGATAGAGATACCCTATTTGATAAGAGCTGACTACCTTCGTGGTTAGGATTCAAACCACTATCCTGTGTGTCCATAAACTTTGCATATTGTCATACAGGTGGCTAAAGACACAAAGTACAATTTTGGTGTATTATTTGTACATAAAAAGCACATATTGCCATTAAAAAGTTCGTTTTTAATATTGTATAATGTGTTCGCATTTACCCCCGCCTGACGGGGGTAAATGCGAACAGGCGGGGGTAAATAAGAACACCACTAAACAGATACTACAGTATGCACAAAACTATTTATAATGCACCATTAGAATGCTAAATAAGTCTATATAGCAAAAAAATCACAAGACATGGATTTTACAAAAGCAACTCAGGGTTACAGATATGTTTATAAAATGTAGCTCAAAATCGTTCGTAATTACCCCCCTTGACCCTATATGTTATCCTGTTATTAAATAAATAAATAAATTAAGCCAATTAAGTTCACGATTAATTCAGTCTGCAGTTAGAGACAATGCAATCCATACCTAATAATTCTAAAAAATAATAAATATATTAATAACAAAACTTACCGGTTTTTTCGGGGGACAACAGTTCTCTCTTTGGTGACTTCAGTTTTCTAGAATTTTCCCAACTTCCAAAAATCCAAGGATCCTGGAGAGGGTCAAGAACTCGAAACACAATCACGGAAAAGAATGCGAAAAAATAAACAAAACGAAACTATGCAGGATTGACAAAAGTGTAGAGAAATAAGAAAAGAAAAACTGAAACACAAGTGTGGTCAATTTCTTCTCAAAATTTTCATTATTTTTTCAGCCTGCAAAATTTTCAGTCTGAAACTTTTGTTCGCGGGAAAGTATTCGCGCATCGCGGGAGATAAGCTCAGGCCATTCTTGCTGCTCGCAGTCGCGAACTCAACTGAACTCAGGCAAAGCACAGACGCGAGTGAGATTGATGAAAGCGGACTTTTCCCGAGACGGGAAAACAAGTGATAAGAACTAGAGTTCTCCTGGTGTGAGGACTGCAAAGAACGATTCTTCTTCTTTTTTCGAGAAAATGAGTTTTCCAAGGAAATGAGTTCACAATACCTTACGGAATGAAATAACTACCTAGTGAAAGAACCATGAATACCTCACTTCTAGGAAATAAAACAAGGACATGTAAGGATTATCATCGGTGCAATAGACTGGTTAGGGCATAGTCTGGTAACCCAAGTAGCAAATAGAAGCGTTGGTAGGGATCCCACAGACACAATTAATGACTTTTCCTCAATAATTGTTGAGATTGGTCGCTATATGCATACAAATACCTACTCATTTTTCCTCACGAGCTGTGAATGGAGGGTGGACTCGGTAGGTAATATCTGGAAACTATCCGTATAAAAATATACCTCCGAATAGTCCGAAAGAAAAAAATACCTACATTGCCAATTATGGAAAAAAAATCTTCCTCGTGATTGGTTCACATTGTATACAATTGCTAATTTTGGGATTTTAGATTAAATCACTTGTTTATTATATGGTATTAGAATACTGTTTTTTCTATATTCTAATAGCTTCTACAAAAAAAATCAGTATTAGCTATCGGCAAGTCGTAGACCTTATTCTTGCAAATTTATACAATTTCTTTAATATCAGAGCTAAACCATTAATTATTCAATGAAAAATACAAATGTAGGTACTATGTTAAACGCTAAGGCGCATATACAATATACATACAAAATTCCATTCAAATTGTATGTACCATTCACGAGATATAAGCGTGTAAGTAAAAAGTTAGTGGTCAGGTGCATTTTCTCTATCGCCAAGAACCGCTAGTGCGAAGTTGATTTAAAATGGGACCATCTACACTAATTTCGTCGAAATCTGTTCAGTAGTTTCTGAGATTTGTGTGTTACAAGGAATGTACTTAACAGACCGACAGAAAGACACGAAACCAAAGTTGCTCAGGACGTTATGAAACGTCCAGAAATATGAAAAAAATTGAAAGCGGAACAAAAAAATATTTTTTTATATACAAAAACGAACACAATACTTCCGAATATTAGAAATCATCGGAAGTAATAGCAGAATCAACAGAATGTAGAATGTAGATAATGCACACGAAGATATCGGAATTATTTCCTCAAGAAGTCAGAAGATCTTAATTAGAACATTTTCCCCAAGAAATAGTAGTCACATGTATAAAATATGTAGAAGAGTCAGCCAAGGAAAATCAGTTACTACCTGACAATGTGAACTACTCGTATAACAGCGATGAAACTAACGGTCTCTCAGGTTACCAAAACGCATCTTTTTTCTCAACATTCCGATCGATATCCCAACAATTGGTACTACGTATACCTACTTTCTTTGAGGATCGAAACTCGCAGTTTATTAATGTCATGCCAATGTTCTCAGAGGTTTATATTCCGATAGGTTTTCCGTCAAAACACTACATATAGGTAGGTATATTATATCGATTCCATGTGATTTCTGTATTCTGTGTGTACATGTGCCAATATTTCGATGGGATTATACCAAAAGGGATGTTATCCTTTTACTATTTGAAGGTGAGCTATCGATGCATACTGCATAGATTTACAGCCGTTTCTGTTCTTAAAGTGCTCTTAAAAAAAGGTTTGCCTGCTTACCAGTGGGCACAATGGA
Source organism: Bactericera cockerelli (assembly GCA_024516035.1). NCBI lineage: Eukaryota > Metazoa > Arthropoda > Insecta > Hemiptera > Triozidae > Bactericera > Bactericera cockerelli. The sequence continues at coordinate 27,884,147 of CM044957.1, read as the reverse complement.
ATTACCTGTCATGCGCTGACAGTCTAAATAAAGCATAACTATACCTAAAAGCAAACCATATCAACATTATTTCAGGGTAGAAATTTCAATTTTTTACGGTCATGTCATTCTGGTGGGTCAATTTTGGGAAATTCAGACCCGGCCAAGATTCAAGCCAGAAATCTTTAGAGTCAAGAAGCATAGGTCCTTCTTAACTTTTGCGTTGGTGGTTGAAGTGCTTAAAGAGCTAGTCTGGTAATTGAAGTAGTGTAAAGATCCGTTAGTTTGGATGCCACCCAACGTATAGATTTTTCCAAATTTGTTTGAGCATTTGACCATGTAATAGTCACTAAACAACGGATGGAATAAAGGGATTCTATAGTACTAATTGCGGCAGAATAACGAAGAATTTGGAAACATGTTATAGCCAATCCAGTACAGAGATAATTCTGATAATGTACAGTGTACACCACTACACATAGTACGTTTTAGTACTTTTCCCACGCATGTGAATCCTACACATTTCAGTACATTTTCCCACATCCCCCTCGTTCCCATTGAAATTCAGGGTTTGATGACCGAGCAAAAGCGCAGGCGAAAGACACGTTTAGAAAACTAGGGTAAAGGGCAAAGGGTAGCAAGAGGAGGATTAGGGAGGTAGAGGTACAGGGAAGAAGAAGGGAGGAGAGGTCTGATAGTGGCGATAAGCTAGTGGGAAGAGGAAGTGGATGAATGGGTGGTAGGGGGAGAGTCTGATGTAAAAAGGAAAGAGGAAGAAAGATGGAGGATGGTAGGGCGAAGAAAGCATTGAGAGGGTGAGAAAACGTAGGAGAGGAGGAAAGAGAGGGAGTGTATGCAAAGGGATTAGAGAAGAACTGCTGTGTAAATAGAAGAGAGAGAAAGGGAGAGAGAGAGAGAGAGAGCAGAAGAAATGATAAGTAGAAACAGGAAGTGCGTTAGAATATGCGAATGGGGTAGAGACAAACGCAGGTGGCAGAGATCGCATGTTACAATATAAGGCGAAGAAAGAAGCCAAAGAAAGCAAAAGTAAATGTAGATTTTGAATGCTGGTGGGATGAAGCAGGATAAGTTAAAACAAGGAAAGTGTATTGATGAGAAGGAAGAGAAAAGATAAAAGTTGGCAATATAGGAAGTTGAGACGAAAGAAAGCCAAGATTAATAGGAATCATCCTGATAGGGAGAGTTCCGCAGGAAAAGTGATGGCAGGAGAGAGGTAGGAAAGATAGACAGAACCAGAGGATACAGAAGTAAAGGTTAGATTGGATGGTGAGTAAATATGCGTGTGGGAGGTAATGAACGATGGGGAGATGGGATGGGTTACGGCTGAGGGGAGGGAGAAATTCAATATAAGGGAGCTGAATGTAAACAGCGTGTGAACCCAGAACCACCTCTGTCCCTTGTAAAGCTGTGTGGTACTGAGTAAGAAGCAGCAGTTTAGTTGTTTCTTCTAATTTATTTTGGGGAGTTTTTCCCCAAATTGAACTATTTTTTTATATTTTTTTTTGAAGCACTAAGAGACCAATGAAATATACCTCATATTCAAGAGTTCACCCAATATTTCTGACAAGTTTGTTGGCTTCTTTGGAAACAATTGGAAAATGTATCAGTTTGATTTACGTATTCGTGCAGTTTACGGTAGCATAAAAAAATACCCATTTTTTGTATTCCTGTATTTTTTTGTTGTTTTTACTATTGTAATATTTCTAGAGACCCAAGTTAAATAATCATAATATATAGTAGGTGTACTATTTTGTTCTATTTCAGTTATTAAGCATAGCTAAATAGTCTAAATACCATGGATCGATTTTTCCATATAATATGTACTATTTCAAACGAACTTTTAAAGCAACTTCTACATTAAAAGAATACCAAATACATACAAACATTAAAAAACAGTTTAAAATGAATATATTTTGACATAATATTGGTCACTTCAAAAATAAAAGTACAACATTATAAACTTAATGACTCTGATATAGTCTGACAAATAAACACCATGATAATTATTCTAAATTATAAGTTTTGATATACAAGGGTGTACCCAAAAGTAACCGGAATGGTGTTGCTTCACGATCTGTACAGTGTTGCTATGTATATCAAATGAAAGAAAATTTTCTTTTGAGTTAGTCTACAAAGTTTGATAAAGATACTATAATGCATTGAATTTTTATGTCGATTTGACTGAGAAATGTTTTGTCCTCTTGTGAAAATGGACAAAAATGTCCCTTTTCTTCGAGGAAAAACCGGTTGTAAAGATATGCCATTTTCTTGGCAAATCACACCTGAAAGGGTTTTAATGTTACAAAAATATATGAATTGAAGTCAAAGGAGAATACCTACTTTAAAGGTGATTAAAGTTTGGGAGCATACCTACTTTAAATTTGATTAAATATGTGGATATTATGAAGCAATTCCGGTTACTTCTGGGTACCTTATCGTGGAGATCACAAAAAATCCTGGTAGCGTTGGTTTGAATCCCACCCAGTGCATAAATTTTTCCTCAAAAATTTGAGTTTGTGACCACATTATAATAAGACTCTGAGAGTTAGGTGGTAGAAAATGCTTTGAGCATTAACCTCGCCTGGTGGTTACCTTCCACTAAAGAGTGTTATTATTATTATTATTTATTTACACTCTTCAATATCGTAACCTCCTGAGCAACTTTGACTTTGTGTTGGTCCGTCTCTGCTTCTTTTCGAATGCATACAATGTGAACTATACATGAGGAAATGATGTTTCCATAATTGGAAGTGTATTTAGTTTCAAGAAAAATTGTGTTATGCTCTGTGTTCTCATAAGTGCCTTTCAGCCAGGAAATTATTGCAGTGATATTTCTATAAAGGTGTCAAACAAATTATAATTATTATTCGAACTCTAGTTATAGTTTAGCTACTCACTATGGTTTTTTCCTTATTACACAAAAAGTAGTCAGAGGAGCTAATTAGATCTCGTGCAAAATTGATTTACTTAAATAAGTCTAACAATAAAATTATGATAGGAACTTCAGAAGTTTTTTTGCGGTTACGCTTGGCGAGAATTATTAGTTAAATCTTTCTTTGTATAGGACGTTCTTCACACGTCGACCGAGGTGTTTGATATTACTTTTTTAAATTATGTTTCATAATTCAATCTGATTAGTTACTCAATGATAAAAAAGGCGTCCTCAGATTTAGGTCCTCTTTCCCTTGGCTTAGACACTAATGTTTTAGAATTTTACTCTCTAATGGTTAAGACCCAGTCTGCTTCAATAACATGAGTGACTCGGGGTGAAATTTAGTAGATGCTTTGCATGTAGTATCTTGATTTTGAATTGGGAAAATTGAGAAGAAGAACTTGTGAATTGGATATTGTCTCTTGAGTTCTGTTTAGACGAGTGACTGTGGCTTCTTGGACTGAGGACTGCGCGTGAGAGTGGCCACGTGCATGCCCAGTGACGTCACGAGGTTGATAATGATGAGCGCCTCATCTGTGTAGGGCAGCATGAGGTAGGTGGAGAACAGGGAGCAGAGCAGGTTGAAATGGAATGAGTACTGGCGACCCCGGTAACTAGAGCCTACCAGGAAGACAATCTGGGGGGATAAGAGAATGATATCATGAATTAATGTTTGTAGTGATAAAAATAATAATATTTTTTAATAAACACTTAATTAGAGTGTTCATATACAGGGTGTATATGAACGAGACATTCAAATATCTCTAGAACTACTGACGATGTTCAAGAATCATTTTCATAGCTCTATTTTATTTTATTTTTATTTATTTATTACACGGGACCAGCCCAAGATACAAGTGACAATGTACAACAAATAAATAACAGTTTACAAATAAATATTTTGAAATAAGGAGATATCAAAAAGGGGATATCTAAAGGGGACAGTCAAGGTCATTCCAACGTCAATTTTACATGTAACCCCCTATTTTTTACGACATTTTTTAAATTTACAAAAAAATTTAGGTTCAAAGAAATTAAATTGGTAATTTTTGTCACACTGAGTTTCGCACACCTGAGGGAGTGTGAGTTTTTTTTCCATCATAGACTATAAGTGCGGCATATCAAATCAGCCTACTTCTAGGTAATGAACACGATAGTATCAGTAATTGGGACACCCTGTATGTATAATGTTCATAAATACAGAAGACATATGACATATTATTTGGATATAATATTCTAAACTCAGGGCTTCAAACTTACTTGTATAATGGTCGACAGGAAATGCAGAGCAAATATGTAAGGAAATGAAGACTCCTGAAATAAATTTACCAATTAATTAATGTATTATTAGGTCGGTACTATCTTTGTACCTTATTTTTGTACCTCTCCTCAGTGTTGAATAACCGCTATTTCTTGTTGAATTTTTTGTTGCAAAACTTCCAGGGTTCCTGGCTCATTCACAAAGAACTTAGATTTTAGACGTCTGAAACCGTCATGTCGAGCGATCGCACAGAATAGCCAGATACACTCACGAGAGTTATAGGAAATTCTGTAGAACGAGTGCATTGGGCCATCCTGTCTTGTGGAGGACACCTGCACTATATCATCTTTCACCAACAAGAAAACGAATTCGCAAAGTTTTTACTTAAAAAAAAAAAATGCAATCCACTGAAAATAGTTGAGACTCATTCTAATTTTATAAGAAAAAAAATAGGGTACTTTTATAAATGTTCGAGTCTGAATAAAAGCCACCCATAAAATCAAGGAACAGGATCAGCATGGTTTTGTATATGAAAGGTAAATAACTAATCGAGCGTAACAAATCATTAAAAAATATTTAAATTCAGACAGAAAAAAAAGACAAAATAATAGCCACATTCGTGATGTCACACTTTCGTGATGTCACAACTACTCAAACTCGCTTTCCTAATATTAGGTGAACTTGGGACTTGAACCACCAACCTCCAGGTTACAAGTCCGCCAGCCGCCTTATCGATCAAGCTACTGATTTCAGATACCAAAGTACAAAAGATAATAAACATATTATCATTTTCATGGCAGAAATCATGATTATTCAAACTAACCTTTTTAAAAGTTGCCATTCTCGGTCCACAAACTGATATGATCTCCAAGTTACAAGTATGCTGCCTCGGCCTATTTATAATTGGATTGTGATAATAATAAATAAAATAATTCCATAAATTAATATAATATAACATTTAAGATAAAATATTCTATTGACATTTCACAAGTCAGTGTTTCAAAAGATAAGTCTGTTGTGACGTATGTCTCTTACCATTTCATCTGAGCTGCTGAATTCAAACCAGCGGAATCCAGACAGGAGACCTGTGATGGTGGAGAGGAAGAGTAGAAAGTAGTGATACCAGTGAAGGGATTCCAGACGTGATAAAGGACCCACTGAAAACAGAAGAATACATAAATAATACATAATTTATATTACTGTGTGTCGAACATGTGGTTTAGCCACTGTTTTCAAATTACCTCTTTAATAAACCCTTTTACACATCAAATGGTAAATTGTTTTAGATTATCCTGGTAGTAAATTTAGCAATTGCAATAGATATTGATTTTATTATTTACCTCAGAAGTATCTACTGGTCCTTGTTTATTGGGCTCCAGAGATATACACAGTGAATCTAGTGAAGCACGAGTATATTTGTAAATTATTTTTAAACTGTCAAAACAAGACTCCCCAGTGAAAGAATGTATCAATTACCAGAATGCAAGAAATCCCAATGACCTCTTTGTTTGTTTTTCATTTGACACCACTTCTGTTTTGAACTTCATTCATAATAATTATTTGAAAATGTAACTTTTTATAATTTATAGTGAATAACATAATTGTATGTTTTCACAATCTAATAAATATAAAAAGACCCCCCAGTAAAAAAGGGAAAATAATTCTAGTGGAAAAGATAAACATTATTATCTGTTTCTGTACAACTAGATAACTGTCATACCTCCTGCATATAAATTATCCAAGGGTTTCTTGTGACTGCTGTGATTGTATTTATAATTTTGAGAAATCACAGGTGGCTTTGGTTCCAGATCAGACAGAGTGATCTGTTTTAATGGATCTCCTTGCAATTCCTTGTTGATTTCTTGAAGATCAATTCTTGTTGTCAAACTTTGGGGACGGTTGTATCGTTTCATCATTTTGAGAATTTCATCATCTGAGAAAGAAAAAATTGTACAAGTGTCACAATACTCCCCATTTCTTATAATTGAATTCTTTATTAATAAGACATAATTATGTACTTCCTAGTGTATGTTTTTATTAAACATATTTGATCAAGTTTTATTTTTTATTTACAAGTAACATGGAATATATACAAACATAGAAATTAAAATTAACAAACTTTTTCAACTTGGTTCAAATATCTTCTTTGCCTCTGCTTTGGAATCTCTAGGGCACAAGAAGTGCTGAATTTCTTGAAAAAGATGATACACCTTTTTTAAGATCAGTGACATTGCATTTCACTTTATTTTTGTTTGCAGTTCTATAACTAACTTTTTTTCCCCCTTCTTCTTTTTCTTTTCAAGGGCTACTCAAGTTTTTCAAGTGCTCTTGGAAGTCTTTGAGTTTTATTTCACATTCCAATCAAACTGGTTTATCAAAAATATATTTTCTTTTTGGGTCCCCACAATTTTTTCAATGGGTATCTGGGTACCTGAGTCCCTGTGTACACAGGCACTTGATTACTCAGTTCCAATCATCAGCCCTATTATGTTTAGAAGCACTCATTAAATAGTTTAATGGACACTGAATAGTTTGAGATTGGTTTATATTGAATTTAGAGATATACCTACCTACCAAGAAAATGTTAAAATAAATAATACTCACTGAATTCAATGCAAGAATAAGGTCTCCTCATTTTAGCAATGTCCCTAGCATCATACTTTCCTGAGAACTCATTTTGAACTTCTTTGAGAAAACAGATAGCTAATGTTGTTGGATATCGGGCATCTATGATGGCAATGTATGTCATCATGTCCAAATTTTTGATAAAACTGAAATTTCAAGTCAAAAAATACATTATGTAAATATACAAGTGGGACAAGTGAATTCATTGATTTATTATTTTTTTCTTCAGTGATACAGAATCTGCGATAATAAAATTAAATTTATAAAAGTTCCCAATATTTTTTCTTAGACAATCTAAATGATATTGCTTGATATATATTTATTTAAATAAAAATACTTATTTTTTTAATTTAATAACTATGTTGTTTTTTTTACAACTATGTTAAATTGTAATTTCGTTGTGACATGACCATGTAGTTAAAAGCAACGTTTAACACAAAAAAATAGATTGTAATTATTATTGTACCTAATCTTAAATTAATATGTAGTCACTGTGGCAGAGCGAGTTAGCGCGCTAGGCATTGCACACATGGTGACTTGGGTTCGATTCCCAGCGGGGGAGGATTTTTTCAGCTCTGTACTTGGATGTTCGGGGTCCACTCATACCTCGTGAGGAAAAATGAGTAGCTGTTTTAATGTGAAGCAGCGACCAGTGGCAGAATCTTAGGCAAAAAAAGTACAAGATATTGTAAATTAAAGTGGTAAAGTCCTATGATTCTGTGCTACCCACTAAAATTGTGACATAATAACACAAAGAAATAGCATTATTATTATTAGCATTATTATTATTAAATTAATATGAAACACCCACATTTGTATAATTATTCACAAAAAATAATTTCAACTTACTATAAAATGGATGGTCCCAGATTGATGAAACATTTGTTATCTAGTTTCTTTAAATTTTTGGCAAGCAACTTCAAATACTTCTTCTGTCCATCCTGAATATTTTCTTGGTGATCATCTGAACTTGAGGTTAATGTTAGGCCATCTCCTGTTCTCAATATGACAGTATTGTTAATCATTTTTATACCCTGTCAACTAAAATAGGTGCTAATGAACTAGTAGTGTTATCAAAGTTTTGAACTTGCAGGTAAAGACATCACAGATTTTTGATGTTATTGTAAAATATTCTAACACATCCAGTTTTATGTCAGATTATTCTGAGCACAATGGAGATATTTTTCAGTAGGTAATACAAACCGTCAGAAAGTTTGAAAAAAAAGGTCTCAGGAGTCAGGAGTTCAGGAACAGAATTGAAGAAGTTGAGAAATTCGGCACAAATCACATAATTGTCACTGCCACTAGCCACAACTTAGGCCGTCCTAGTATTATCTAGCTATCTAGGACTCCTAGGCGAAATTGCGAAAAACCTCTGACGTTACCAATTTTAAAATTTCGCGCGTCAGAATACTGATAAACAAAATGTCAAGGAGGTTTGGGAGTGAAGGATGAGATTTCTAAAGTGAAGCCAAATGTTAATTTTAGGTCAGCGCTGCAGCTCGACCCACCATGAGAGATACACTGTCCCCCCTTCCTCTGTCTGACCTACCCGAGCACCTACTTCCCGAGGTGTTTGACAACACCGCAGGGGATTACAGGAGCCAGGGATAAAAGTGGACTCGTCCAACCGCGCAGAATGGATCTGCCTGAAAGCTCAAGCTGGTACTTGCCTCAGTGTATTCTGTTCCTTCGAATCTGTCTGAACCTGTTCAAATTTTGCTTTTTAAAATCGTTGATTTTTGCAATTTTTGGAAATCCTCTATTTCTATTTAATTTTTCGATAGTGATTCGATTGTCTTGATTGACAAAGAAGTGTTTTCAGTTTCTTCTGCAAGATTTTCACGAGGTTCAGTTCGAAGTTCAAGTTTCGACTTCCTCCTTCAGTGCAAAACGTCATCGCCATCTTGGTACAGGGTAAGTTCTGTACTCCAGACTGGGAGGACATAATAATGTTTTATCTCCCTTGGGCTTTATAATGTTTTGGGGCATTTTCACTCTGGTGTCCACTACTCCATCCTGGATAGCTGGTCTTGACCGTGTGGCCCCTCTTAATAGCCTCTTTGGGTCTTATTGCCTATCTACCCTACCTCGTGTTATCTTGGTCCTTTGGCCTCCATGGGCTTTATCTCAGGGTCTAGGACTCTCGTCGGTCCCTGTGGCCACAGTTTCCGAGGATCCTTGTGCCAGCTTACAATTCTCCACATATCGGCCCCCGACGGCCATATGTCAGTTCTCTGGACTCGGCCATAATTCCTCACATCGGCCCCAGATGGCCATGTGTCAGTTCTCTGGGACTCGGCCATAATTCCTCACATCGGCCCCAGATGGCCATGTGTCAGTTCTCTGGACTCGGCCATAATTCCTCACATCGGCCCCAGATGGCCATGTGTCAGTTCTCTGGGACTCGGCAATAATTCATCACATCGGCCCCAGATGGCCATGTGTCGGGGCGGCCCCCCCAATTCCAAGTTTGGCTCACGGACGGCCCAATGTCGGCTCTCCGACGGCCTAATGTCGGCTCCCCGACGGCCTAATGTCGGCTCCCCGACGGCCTAATGTCGGCTCCCCGACAGCCTAATGTCGGCTCCCCGACGGCCTAATGTCGGCTCCCCGACGGCCTAATGTCGGCTCCCCGACGGCCTAATGTCGGCTCCCCGACGGCCTAATGTCGGCTCCCCGACGGCCTAATGTCGGCTCTCCGACGGCCGAATGTCGGCTCTCCGACGGCCTAATGTCGACTCCCCGGCGGCCAAGTGTCGGCCCCCTGACGGCCACACGCGTCAGGCCATAGATGCCCTCATGTCGGTCCATAAACGGCCACATGTCGGCTCTCGGTCGGCCAAACGTCGACTCACCGCCAAACCTGCGGCTTTCCGCAGGTCCATATAAGGCTAAGGATGGCTCTACTGGATATTCATCCCAGTCCTTTCTCATTCCTTCGCAGATGACGACCCTGGGCGCCCTAGTGACGGAACCGACGGCAAGCCCCTTCCTTGAGCGGGTCAAGGCCATCATGCACTCCCGTCTACCGGAGGGCTGGACAAACTGGCCCATCGTTGAAGGGCCACCCGCAGTCAGCAGCGTTGACAGGAACAAGCTGAGGTTTGGCCTCCCAACGGTGGACCTCATCAAGGCCTATGATCCGTCCGCTTCAGCCATATCGGAACGGGCTTTTAAAGCTTTAAAGGCCTCCCTTTTTGCATGGGCGGCTGGGCGAGCTCTGGTAATTGGGCCGAGCGAATACGCGGCGTCTTTACGCCCGACAAGGGAGGATTACTCCGCATTCACTGAAGAATTGAAGCCACTGAAGCACCTCTTCATCTCTCGTGAGGCGGCCAACGCAGAATTAAGCTGCAAGTCAAGGCCCACGGAATCCAGGGATGGAGAGAGTCCAGATGTGGAATCACCCAGTTTTGAGCCCCTTTCTCCCTGTGGCCCTGCAGTGAAACAGCTGGTCTTAGATAATATTCAGCCTGTCCATGACCGGCTGTCTCGCTTTGAGGAGCAGTTTTGCGCTTTCCAGGCAAATATCACCGAGCTCCTGACCAGTTCGTCACGGTGCGACCAAAGCGAGCCTCCCGCCTACGCGAACTCGCCTGTCGTCTCACGTGAGCCCTCCCCTTCAGAGGATCCGTGGAACCCCGATGAAGAAGTTCAGAGTGCTCCCGGTTCCCCGGACACCTCTGACTTCGCTCCTTATACCGTGGAGCAGGAGCCGGATATCCCGGAAGCCCCCGAAAACCTCAGGTCACAACTCATGAAATGCCAGAGCCTGGACTCAGCTGGGTGGGACAGAGTGCGGTATTTGGAAGCGGAAAATGGGCTCAAGCACGGTCCTCCCTTTCAGCCTTTGCAGCCGAACCCCTCCCTTCCCGCAGGAAACAAAGAGGCGGATTTCAATTTGAGGAAACTGGAGCGTATGGCCTGTAATATATCCTTTGGTCTCCTTGCCCAAAGAGACGCCTTCCAGGCCGCAAGGAGGCAAATGATCAAGCTGATTCCGGCGACGGAACCCCTCTTTAAGCAGCTTTTTACCGGGGAAGCATCGGAGTTTCAGGTTGCATCCACCCGGCTCCTTCAATATACCTGTGGGAAAAGAGCAGAGGTGATTCAGGACCGACGCAAGCTGTGCACGCCTCATGATCCTGCGACCAAAAGAGCTCTCGCATCCATCCCCCCCTCCGGCTCTCACCTTTTCAATGAAGAAGGGCTGTCCAAAGTCTCCCTTCCTCCCGCCCCTCGGACGCGGCCCGCTCCCAACTCTGCAAAGAACAGCCGCAAAAGACAGCCAACAGCTCCGCCTTCCTTCCCTCAGCCCCCCAAGAGGACTAAGTCGAGTTTTGTTCCTCAAGTAAGATCATGGCCCAGTCAACGGGGTCTCCCTCTCAGACAAGAGCAGGAACGAATGGTCCCTTCTCGGAGACAAGACCGACGAGACCGTCCGCCCTTTCTTAAGAGGAATGACACTTACAAGAAGCGTTATTGACAGATCACAGGGGGAATTCCGGGCAGGGCAGCTGCAAAATCAAGTCAAGAACTGGGTAGACCTAAAAGCCCCGGAGCAGCTCCTGGCAATAATTTCGGGATACAGCTTGCCCTTCAAGACCCGCCCTCCGCTTCGAGGGATTCAAGGTCCGATTCCCCCGCCTCTCAGAACTTCCCAGTCCAAAAACATGCAAGAGGTCGTAGATATCATGCTCCAAAAGGGAATTGTGACTCCCACTTCAACCGCGACCGGCTTTCTTTCCCACTTGTTTGTGCGGCTCAAGTCAAACGGGGAGCCACGTCCAATATTCAACCTCAGTCACTTGAACGCCTACCTGAAACTCCGCAGGTTTCGACTGATAAACCACTACAGAATTCCATCCTTTCTTCTTCCGGGGGACTTCCTGGCCTCAATAGACATCTCGGACGCATATTGCCATGTTCCCGTGAAAGTGTCCCATCGCCGGTTCCTCGCTTTTCGATTCGGGAACCAAACTTACACTTGGACTTGCCTCCCGTTCGGCCTTGCCTCGGCGCCTCAGGCGTTCAGCCAGCTAACCAACTGGGTAGCGTCTGTTTTGCGGAGCTGGGGGATCCGCATAATCGTTTACTTGGACGACTTCCTTTTGGCCGCTCAGTCCCAGCTCCTCCTAAAACGGCACATAGAAGTAACGCTGAACATCCTGACCTCGCTCGGGTGGCATGTAAATTTTCTCAAATCAGAGATCAACCCCTCCCAGTACAGGAAATTCCTGGGATTGATTTGGAATACCGCATCACAGCGCGTCAGCCTTCCAGCGGAAAAGCAGGAGAACATATCTCACCTGATTCACTCGTTGATTCGCCGGCCCGTATGGTCCCTTCGAACCCAGCAGAAGATGGTCGGACTTCTAAACTTTGCCGCCTTTACAGTTCCCTTGGGAAAACTGCATCTTCGCCCTCTCCAGCTGGCGGGAAAATCCCTTCCGCGGTCCAAACCTCGCCTGGCAAAGCCAATTCCCCTCTCAGCAAGACTGGGACTCACCTGGTGGGCAAGGCACTTAGCGGACGGCGTCTTTTACGCCCCTCTTCAGGCGGTGACGGTTTTATCCACCGACGCCTCCGACTGGGGGATGGGAGCATCCATCGGGGGATCTATTCGTCTTCAGCGGGAATGGACTTGGCGAGAGAGCACCTGGCACATCAACCTACGGGAACTATTTGCAGTTCGTTGGGCGATAGAGTCGGCTCCTCATCTTTTTATGAACCGATCTATAACTCTATTAACGGACAGCGCGGTCGTAGCCGCCTTAATCCGGAAACAGGGCAGCCTCCGTTCTCCAGTGCTACATCGGGAAATAGTCAGGCTCCTCAGCTTGGTTCTTGGCCTCAGATCCACCATACAAGCAGTGCGGATCCCCGGCGTCTGCAATACCTTGGCCGATTGCCTTTCCCGGAACAAGGCACAACCAGAGTGGCACTTGTCTCCCATTGCCACGACTCCCATCTTCAGAAGGTGGGGGACACCGACGGTGGACCTCTTTGCGTCCCGTCGATCCGCAGTCGTAGCGACGTATGTGTCTCTCGACCCTCGAGACCATCAAGCCCTGTTCACAGACGCGTTCTCAAGACAATGGAATTTCAGTCTTGCGTGGGTGTTTCCTCCACCTCCGCTAATTCCTCTAGTTCTTCAGCATCTAGAGAAGGCGTCAGGGACATTTCTTCTCGTGTCCCCGCGATGGAAGAAAACGTTCTGGAGGCCTGCGATCAAAGCCAAGGCCGTAGACGCCCCGATCAGGGTGAAGAATTTGGAGCTAGCGTTAGTCGATTTGACCAGCGGCTTCTCCCCACCGAACGTACGGGAGCTCGTTCTAGAGGTCTGGAAGATTCGGGGTGGGCGCCCCTACTCGAGAACTGGACTCAAAGTGAGCGGGACCTCATAAGAGCAGCTCGGAGGCCCTCTACTATCAAAACTTATCGTCAGCCGTGGCAGAGATGGGTTCATTGGGCATCTTCCCAATCTATTAATTTCTCTACTCCAGATCCGGGAGACGTTGCGCGGTTCCTCGCCTTCCTTCACTCGTGTCTTCACCTTTCACCAGCCTCAATTAAGCTACACAAATCCGTAGTCTGTACTTGGATTCGGCCTCAGACCTCCGCGATTATCTCCTCTCATCCTCTTGTTTTGAAAATGATTAAGGGAATTCAATACTCCTGCCCGAAACAAGAAAAGAGGCAAATTTGGGATATTGAGCAGCTGCGACAGTGGATAGTGGATAACCCTCCCAACACAGCAAGTTTCTTTCAAGTCTCGCGCCACGTTGCAATATTACTTCTTCTTGCTTCTGGACGTCGTGTTCATGACCTTACCTTACTCCACATCTCTGAGGCACAGTTCCAACGCATTGATGGAGATATAATCTTCTGGCCGGTTTTCGGGTCAAAGACCGACTCCCATTCTGGCTCCCAATCTGGTTGGCGGCTGTCACCCAACTTATCCGACGAATTGTGGAACACAGTTCACTGGATAGATATTCTTCTCGACCTTCGTCGTCAGCGGTGTGGATCACTGCCCCTCACTGCCTTGTTCCTATCTTCTCGAGGGAAAGTTAAGCCAGCTTCCAGAGCGATTATTGCCAAATGGGTGTCGTCCGCTCTCATCTCAGCTGGTATATCGGCCCCAGCTGGGAGTTTCCGATCGGCGGTAAACTCCAGCCTGGCAAGGGATATGATCCCTTTGGATGATATTTTGCGCCGTGCAAATTGGCGTTCCTCGTCTACATTCTTCAGACACTATTTTCGGCCGGTGATTCCAGTCCCTAGCTCTGGAGTATCCAACCCCGTCGCTAAGGATTTTTGTCCGACAGCTTAGCTCTCTCTCATTACACAACTTTTGGTCATGTATTAATCCATGCTCAAGTTTACAAAAGTGTGGTTCAATTATAATTGTGTTTATCATGTATTCAATTATAAGAGTTAATATAATTATTATACTTACATATATCACAGTGTATTCTGTTCTCCAGTTCAACCTCAAGCTGGCAGATACCAAACACGCTCTCATGGTGGGTCGAGCTGCAGCGCTGACCTAAAATACTACAGTTTTCACCCCGTAGGGAAACGAAAACTGATATTTTGGGTCAAGCAAAGCTCGACCCACCCACATAAATGCTTGCCAGCCTTTTTCACTGAGGCAAGTACCAGCTTGAGCTTTCAGGCAGATCCATTCTGCGCGGTTGGACGAGTCCACTTTTATCCCTGGCTCCTGTAATCCCCTGCGGTGTTGTCAAACACCTCGGGAAGTAGGTGCTCGGGTAGGTCAGACAGAGGAAGGGGGGACAGTGTATCTCTCATGAGTCGTGTTTTTTTATGTAACTAAAGTTTACTTGAATCCAAATCCTAATCCATTCTGGTAAATTCTAGTTACCCCCACCACAATTTTTTATAACTTACTCAAGTCAAACGAGAGTGCGCTTCGAATGCTAACCCAAGAGCGGCATGCTTGAAGTGAGGTTAGAATACTACAAGTTGTATGAAGGGATTCTTGAGATGAGATGAAATATGAATAAAATAGTGTAAATAAATCTATTATTAGGAGTAAATTTCCAGGAATTTACTGATCTGGTTTTTTTTTACTTAGATAAGTTGATTATTGATTTGTTAACGCAATGAACATTTCAAAGAGGTTATCATTTCTATACGAGCTACCAGTGGCGGCTCGTCGGGTGAAGACACTGAAGACATTTTCACCTAATTTTGAACAGTGAAAACACTACTCATAATCCCTTGAACATGGCACAATTGATCCAACTCAAAGAAAAAAAAAAAAAAAAGAGTAAGCTTTGTGTAAAATAGATCAATGCTGCTTAACATTTCATGTTACTTTCCAAGGAGAACACCAAATGTGAAGACAATTCCCAATTGTCTTCAGTTGTCCTTGAATCAACCAATCAGAGTTGAGTATTTCCAAGTAGGTATCATGAAATATGAGGCAACAACTATATCTATGTAGTCTGCTAGTGAAGACCGTCTTCAGTTGTATTCATTTTATATTATCTACACGACTTCATACGAAATGTCACGAAGCCACATACGATGTGCGATGTCATGTGTTTTTGATATTAACATTGTTGCCAGTAGCAATATGCCAGACCTAGGGAACCAGTCAATGATTTAGCCTCCCATATCTAGCACAATCTTGTAATATTAAAAAAAAAAAAAAAAATTAACGTAGTCGCTAGGAAAGCGGGATTTTGTTTCAGGAATTTTGGATATTATTTCTCATTTTTTGGGTTCTAGTTTTGTACATAGTTACTAAACGATAGTCGATACCAATAAATTTTAACTACTTATGTATCTTGTCAACTATAGTCTTGAAAAGGACATCTCGATTGAAATAATCTCGGAAATAATTATTTAATGTAGGCACCGAAATTGAGCCAAATAAGATAATCTCGTATCTAGTTGTTCCAAGAAGTTTTTAAATAGGGACAATGGTGGTCCTGTTTAAGATCCTGGCTATGGAACCACTTTAAAAAAATCATGAAATTAGACGTGTTGAAATAAAATTCTCAAGAGAAAATTCTGTTCAGGCGGTGTAGTATTTAAAATAAATAAATACGTCTTACATGATTTGAGGGATTTCTTTAAATTTAAAATATAGCTCTTGAAGTTTGTAGAGATTTAGCTATGAAATTAACTTGGCAACATTGCATCTCTTATCTTTAGAATGTAAACAAAACACCTGTATGAATTCACCTACAACGAATCTACCTACAATTTTTTTTTAGGGTTTTTCAATTCAGTTCCTACCTACAATATCTAGGGTTTTTAGTTTCAAAAATTTATCAGTACTGCCCGAGGCAAACTATCCATTATACACAAATAGGGTCTTTTTTAATGTACTTAACACATAGTGAACCATATTATATGGCAGTTTCAACAAAGTTGTAGTTGTTAATTTTGCAAAATTTCTGGTTGAAATAAAAATAATTCACAGAAATGGCATTATATAACAAATTTTAAAAATTACGGAACTGCCCAAGATTAACTATTCGTTGTGCACACATACGGTCTATTTTTTTCAATGAACATAGTCTTAGGTATGAAATATATTTATTTAATCATAATCGATCGGTTCAGTTTTGAGATATTGCCTGTAGAAGACAAGGACTTCCTTGAAAAAAGAAGTTTACGACTTTATATTACAATTCAGAGTTCTACGTACAATAAAAATTAGGCTTATCCTTTCAGAGCTAAATAAGGTTTTTTTACACTGCCGTAGGCAAACCATTCCTGTACTACTTTAATATTTAATATTTCGTCGTGAAAAACAAGAAGATATTGTTCAGTTTTAAGATATTGCCTTTAGAAACAGCAACTCTTACGCAGGAGTAAGAATAGCGGTAATCGAGCTTTAAAACACTGCCCTAGGCAAACCATTCGTTGTGCACACATACGGTCTATTTTTTTAAAATGAACATAGTCTTGGGTAAGGGGAGTATTCATGTAACCGTAATTGACCGGTTCAGTTTTGAGATATTGCCTGTAGAAGACAAGCTCTTCCTTGAAAGAATGTACAGCACATGGTATTAAATATTTACAACACTGCCCTAGGCAAACCATTCGTTGTGCACACATACGGTCTATTTTTTTTAAATGAACATAGTCTTGGGAAAGCGGAATATTCATTTAACCGTAATTGACCGGTTCAGTTTTGAGATATTGACTGTTGAAGACCAACTCTCACACGAAAACTTGTATTGCGCAGTTCAAAATTCAAGTCACTGCCCAAGGCAAATCGTTCGTTGTGCACATATACAGTCTTCTTATTTTTAATGGACATAGTCTTGGGCAATAACTATTTTAATCATTTTAAAAACGACCGGTTCAGTTTTAAGATATTGCCTGTAGAAACACCAACTCTTACGCAATAATGAGTTTAGCGGTAATCGAACTTTACAACACTGCCCTAGGCAAACCATTCGTTGTGCACACATATGGTCTATTTTTTTTTTAAATAAACATAGTCTTGGGTATGAAATATATTTATTTAACCGTAATCGATCGGTTCAGTTTTGAGATATTGCCTGTAGAAGACAAGGACTTCCTTGAAAAAAGAAGTGTACGACTTTTAATTACAATTTAGAGTTCTACCTACAATAAAAATTAGGCTTATCTTTTCAGAGCTAAATAAGGTTTTTTTACACTGCCGTAGGCAAACCATTCCTGTACTACTTTAATATTTGATATTTCTTCGTGAAAAACAAGAAGGAACGGTTCAGTTTTAAGATATTGCCTTTAGAAACAGCAACTCTTACGTAGGAGTAAGAATAGCGGTAATCGAACTTTAAAACACTGCCCTAGGCAAACCATTCGTTGTGCACACATACGGTCTATTTTTTTTAAAATGAACATAGTCTTGGGTAAGGGGAGTATTCATGTAACCGTAATTGACCGGTTCAGTTTTGAGATATTGCCTGTAGAAGACAAGCTCTTCCTTGAAAGAATGTACAGCACATGGTATTAAATATTTACAACACTGCCCTAGGCAAACCATTCGTTGTGCACACATACGGTCTATTTTTTTAAAATGAACATAGTCTTGGGTAAGCGGAATAT